>JAJEJO010047184.1:0-30770 GCA_020662805.1 Glaucomys volans
CCCCCCAGGCACCGCATAAAGTTTGGTCCCTGGGAAGCGCTGAGTTGGCAAGACTTGGGGTTGAGTTGGGGGAGGTGAGAAGGAAGAGGTGCGGAAGGGACATGGCCCCAGATGCCCCCACATGCCTCCGAGCTGCCCTTCCCCCATGGCCTGGGGCGCCCTTCCCTCCTGTGACCCCATTGAAGGGTGCTGAAGTGAGGGGGAAGATGAAGGTGGAGTGCTTCCGTGATAGTCAGGTTAGGGGTCCGGGATAGCTACAGACGTCATTCATTTGCTGCACAAAATGTTTTTCTGAGTGTTCGCGGTGTGCCAAGCACTTTCCAGCCTCTTAGTAAGATTGCTTTTCGAGTTAGGAGCTCTGGTCAATACAAAGTGGAGGGTCCGGTCCTGCCTCCCTTCTCCCTTCTTCGCAATCTCTCCTTTCCTTCTTACAGGGACTCCGTACCCTCCTCTCCCTTTAGCTTTAAAGCTAGCCCGCAGTAAGGGGTTAAACCAACCCAACGCTGTCCATCCCTACGGCTGTGTAATGCGGCGGGTGCCCACCTTCCTCTGTGTCCTGGGAGGGAAGGAGTTAATGAAAGGCCTGGCAGGGGGCCTCCCGCCGTGAAGCCGCGTCACTGCAGCTGCGCGCTGCCTGCTGGGCTCAGGCTGGGAAAGGGTTAAGGCGGCGCCCGGCCACTGCGGCTGCGCACTGCGGCGGGGGAGCTGTCCGTGGTGCTGGCCGCTGTGTGCCCCGCCTCCCGGCCATGCCGGCCCGCCTCCACTGCGGTGCCGCAGCCTGTGCCGCTCACCCGGCACGGATGGGGGGTGGGGAAGCACTGGGCATGCGCTCTGCAGAGGTCTCTGGCCTCATAAACCACTGCGGAGAAATAGAGGGCCCGCACTGACCCCCTGGCCCACCCCAAGGTCCAGGGTGCGCTCTGTTGCCTAACCCTGACCCCGCTCTCCAGTCTGATTTGGGATTAAAGTTGATTCGACCCTCCAACCTCTGTGCCTCCCCTATCTGATTAAAGGCCTCTCTTCACCCCAACACCCATCCTCTTTCCTTTCCAATGCATGAACCCCACTTTACCCCTCCCCTCTACATAGCTGAGAAAGCCCACTTCCATTTCTAGAGGCGTGACCCCTGGTCTGCCTTCTCCCAAACCTGGACCCTGTCCCCTCCTCAAGGCTTTTGTCAACCCCCTGACCATTATGTAGCAGGACTGTGGTTCTCCATCACCTTGAAACAGGCTATGGGCACCCCCCAATTCTTTGATCCTTGCCCTGTCCTCTCCCCAAATGTCTAGGTCCCTGAGTCCTTATCCAAGGACTTAAACTACTCCTCTCTCCACTTCTTTATCCTCTTCCCTTTTTGTAGCTTAACCCTTCAACACCTTCTTCAGGGCTCTGAGCCTTTACCTTCACTCTTTGGTTCCACCCCAGCCTGTCTTCCCTTGGTGAGGTCCTCATCAACCATCTCCCCTTTCTGGGGCCTGGGCATGGGCACTGAGGTTCTTAACCCTGTCCTGTTTCTGACTCAGCCTTGCCCTCCACTGACTGAAGCCCTATACCCAAGTAACAGTTCAGACCTTCTTACTATGTTCCTGGCACTGGACCAAAAATGTTTTTTGGAGCCAAGCCCTTTGTACACTCATCTAAATTAATCCACACAATAATCCCATATGAATAACATCTCCTTGCCCAGGTTTGTTAGGTTAAAAGCTGAAGTCAAACCCAGGCTTTCTTGGTTTTACCACCCATGGTTCTGACTCCCCACTCTTCCTCTTTCCTCAGCTCCAAGCTGAGCCCTAAAGCTTCTAAGATACTATGGGTGTGTGATCTTAGTCCCCCTCATCCCCATCCTTCAGCACAACACTTGGACCTTTCCAGGAACCCTGAGATAGATTCCAGGGAACAGGAGGGTAGGGGAGGTAGTCTAGGAGACAGGGGCTAGGAATGTAGGTTTCAGGGAGGGCATCCTACTGCATATGTTGGGGCCAGATTTTGTCCTGCTGCCTGTTTCTTCTCCCTTTGGCTGGTATGAGAGGGGAGAACAGGATGCTAGAAGTGACGGAGCCACAGGGTTGGGATGCTTGGGTTCCCCAGGAGTTTGGGCCCCAGGAGGCTGGGGAAAGGGGCACTGGAAGGGTCCTCCTTCTGGTGGGTCACTGCTTCTCTCTCTCTCTCACTCTGCCTGCAGTATGTGGCCTTTGCCTCACTCTTCTTCATCCTTATCTCCATCACCACCTTCTGCCTGGAGACCCATGAGGGCTTCATCCACATCAGCAACAAGACGGTGACACAGGCCTCCCCAATCCCCGGGGCTCCACCAGAGAACATCACCAATGTGGAGGTGGAGACGGAGCCCTTCCTGACCTATGTGGAGGGGGTCTGTGTGGTCTGGTTCACCTTTGAGTTCCTCATGCGCATCACCTTCTGCCCGGACAAAGTGGAGTTCCTCAAAAGCAGCCTCAACATCATCGACTGTGTTGCCATCCTGCCCTTCTACCTGGAGGTGGGCCTCTCGGGCCTCAGCTCCAAGGCTGCCAAGGATGTATTGGGCTTCCTGCGTGTCGTCCGTTTTGTCCGCATCCTGCGTATCTTCAAGCTGACCCGACACTTTGTGGGGCTGCGTGTGCTGGGCCACACGCTCCGTGCCAGCACCAATGAGTTCCTGCTGCTCATCATCTTCCTGGCTCTGGGGGTGCTCATCTTTGCCACCATGATTTATTATGCAGAGCGCATTGGCGCTGATCCCGATGACATCCTGGGCTCCAACCACACCTACTTTAAGAACATCCCCATTGGCTTCTGGTGGGCTGTGGTCACCATGACAACCCTGGGCTATGGAGACATGTACCCTAAGACGTGGTCAGGGATGCTTGTTGGGGCGCTGTGTGCCCTGGCTGGCGTGCTGACCATTGCCATGCCTGTTCCCGTCATTGTCAACAACTTTGGCATGTACTATTCACTGGCTATGGCCAAACAGAAGCTACCCAAGAAGAAGAACAAACATATCCCCCGACCCCCGCAGCCTGGCTCTCCCAACTACTGCAAGCCTGACCCACCCCCACCACCCCCACCCCACCCTCATCATGGAAGCGGTGGCATCAGTCCCCCACCACCCATCACCCCACCTTCCGTGGGGGTGACTGTGGCTGGGGCCTATCCTCCAGGACCACACACACACCCTGGGCTGCTCAGGGGGGGCGCAGGGGGGCTGGGGATTATGGGGCTGCCTCCTCTGCCTGCCCCCGGGGAGCCCTGCCCGCTGGCTCAGGAGGAGGTGGTTGAAATCAACAGGGCAGGTGAGGCTGGGACCTGGGTGGCAGTGGGAGGAGGTGGTTGCTGAGTTTCAGAGAGAGCAACAGGGGAGAGAGGAAAGGCCAGAGAGGAAGCCCAGCAATGGAGAAATGAATCTCGTGAAAGAATTTTGGGGAGAGACTATTCCAAGGGGCCAGCAAGGCAGAGGCTGTAGGAAGCAGAATAATCGGCATTTGGTGAGAGGGACTCAGAGAAGAGCTCAAAGTGAGACGGGATCTCACAGGAGTCCCAGCAGGACAGAGGTAGGTAGAGGACAGTTACAGCATCTGAGCTACTCAGAGACCATCCTGAGGCCCCAAAGCTAAAGGTGACATAGTGGGGTCAGAATGTCACTTAAAGTCGAGACTTGAGTGAGCAGAGAGAGATGGCTGAGGGGCAGAGGTGGTGGGCAGTGGGTGGGAATCCAGGATTAGTAACAGCAAGGCCCGAGAGGGAGAAGAGTCTGAAAACTAAGTCAGAGGCCCTGGGGGCAGAATGGTTCTAGGACAGAAGGGGGACTTGGACACCAGGACCAGGTGGGCTCTGCAGAGAACAGCATTCAAGGGGCCTGGAGAGAGCCTAGACAGATGTTGCTAACAGGGGGAGATGAGCTGGGGAGAAGCAAGTTGACTGTGTGTGTGTGTGTGTGTGTGTGTGTGTGTGTGTCTGTGTCTGTGTCCCCATGTCCCAGGGGAGTTCATGCCTTAGAGCAGCGATTTGGGTGTCAGGGAGGAGAAAGAAGTGGGCCCCACCCCCAGGCCTTAAGTAGGCCAAGAAAGGGAGCTGGGCCACCCGGCCCCCATCTTGCTCCCTCAGCCACTGACCCAGTTTCACACCTATTAAAAATAGCTTGAGTCAGAGCCTAGGGGACCCCCACCTCCCCCTCCCTCATCTATCACCTCCCCAGCCCTTCCCCATGGTGCCCTTTCCAGCTCCCACCACTTGTTCCTAAACAGTCACTTCCTGACCCACTACATCCTCCACAGCCATCCCCTCCAACCCAATACCCGACCCAGCCCTGCTGGGTTCACCTAAAGTGGCCCACCCAACTCAGGGCTCTGCCTCGGCCCTTTTCAGCACCCAGTTTGCTTCCCACACCACCTCCCAGCACCCTACACCCACCCAACCACTTCTGCCAACACCCTGTCTACCCTGCCCATCCCAGTTGCCCTTAATACCTCACTTACAACGGTCCCCCACCCCATCATCTCCCTTCCTGACACCCATCCAGTACCCAGCATCTTCCTGCCATTGCTGACTTTGTTCCTCCTTTGTCTCCTTCTGACCCCCTTGGATGCAGACCCCCGCCCCAATGGGGATCCAGCTGCAGCTGCACTGGCCCATGAGGACTGTCCTGCCATTGACCAGCCTGCCATGTCTCCAGAGGACAAGAGCCCCATCACACCAGGAAGCCGGGGCCGCTATAGCCGGGACCGAGCCTGCTTCCTCCTCACCGACTATGCCCCCTCCCCTGATGGCTCCATTCGAAAAGGTGAGGTGCCCTCCATGGGCCCCCGGGACCCTCCTCTCTCCCCTGTCCAGGGGGCGGGGAGAGTGGTGGGGGTGGAGGCACTGGATTCCCTACCTCACTCCCTTAGTCCCTAACTGCCTCCCTCCCAGATCTCCTCTCCCTCCCTGCCCTAAATTTCCTCACCACTGACCCTTCACCTGTCTTATTCCATCTCCATTTCCCCCCACCCAACCCTGGACCCTCTGGCCTCTTCCCCCACCCCCAGCCACTGGTGCTCCCCCACTGCCCTCCCAAGACTGGCGTAAGCCAGGCCCCCCAAGCTTCTTGCCTGACCTCAACGCCAACGCTGCGGCCTGGATATCCCCCTAGTGGATGAACCCCCTCCCCCCCAGGGTAAGTAGCCCCCCCTTGGTCCCTCCCGACTCCCTCACCCTCCTGACTAACCCCTCTGAGAACATGCAGCCCCCACTGACCGAAACCCCGACCCTCACTGTGAACAGCTGCATCCAGCTCCTGACACGGACCCCACCCACCTACCCAAGACTTGCCTTGCCCCTCACTAACCCCACAGAACTAACCCTCACCCTCCCTCCCACACCTGGTGCCTGATCTCCACACTCTGCCCTCATGACTGACCCATCACCCCATTAACATCTCTCTCCCCTGGATTTTGTTACTCGATCAGGAAAACTGGGTGCACCCCTGGACACTTCCAGATTCAGATGGCCCAAGCCTAAGGGTTGAACCAGCATTTAACACTGGTGTCTGCACCAGCATCTAGCACTAGCTGGACATAGGGGTTCACCCTGAGCAAACGCATGTCCCAGGAGCTCTGGGAGGTGTGAAACAGACACAGACCTAGAGGGCCAGTGACAGAGGTGATCTGTGCTCAGATGAAGGAGGCACAGGGATGGCAGGAAGGGGTTCAAGCAACACTCCTAGGAATGGGACTTTGGATCAAAGGTCTACAGTGGGTGGAGCGCTGGCTGAAAGCCAGAGACCTAATTCCATCTGCGAAGCCCGGGAGACCAGGTCGCACAAGAAGGGCGAGCCACAGATAGATTAGACAGGAAAGTGGGGCCAGGCTGGGGGCTGGGACCACATCCAGGAGCCCAGGGAGCAGGTGAACCTGGGCAGGACAGGGGCAGCTCAGGGGGCCTTGTGGGGACAAGGTAGAGGAAGAGATGAACTCAGGAGACCAGGGTGAGGGTCCAGTGGGGAGGATGAGGCCTGAATGGGGCTGTGGGAATAGAGGAAGGGATCAAGACGGATGGGGACTGAGAGCCCTGGGGATTGAACGGGGGCTGCACAGAGGCTTTCTGTGGATGAAGTGCCCAGCACATAACACATGCTGGGAAGTGAATGTGTTCTGCCATCCTGCAAAGCCTGCCAGCCCTGGCTCCTTTCACATATCCAACATTCTCTCATTCAGCAGTGAATTCTTGAGGGCATGGTACCAGGTATTGGAAAGTCTGCCATTATGGTTTACAGTCCAGAGCCAAGGTTGGCAAATGGAGGCCCAGGGGCCAAAATTCCCAGCCAGCTGTTTTTGTAAATAAAACTTTATTGGGACACAGCTACTGTCTCACTATAAAGGCAGAGTGGAATCTTTATAACTGAGGCCACACTGGCCCCATACCAAAAAGGCTCACTCTCTGGTTCTTTATGGAAAATTTTGCCAAACCCTGGTTGGAGGAAGCAGAAAATAAGAAAGAAAAGAACAGGATTTTTTTTTTCAGGTCACTTCAGATAAGGGGAATCTGTGGAGGCCTTTTATGGGAAGTGACATAAAACCCGAAGGGTGAAAAGGGCCAGCCAGGCAGAAGGAACAGCAGTGTAAAGGCCCTGAGGTGCTGAGGTGACCTGTCAAAGAAATAACCAGGAAGGCAGCATGGCTGCAGCTGAGCTGACTAGGGACAGGGTGCAGGGGGCTCTGGGGAGGAGTATGGCCATGATGAGGCTGAGTTTATCTTAAACATACGGGAGCCAGATGTGTTGGTGCAGGCCTGAATCCCAGCAGCTCAGGAGGCTGAGGTGGGAAGATCACAAGTTCAAGGCCAGCCATAGCAATTTAGCAAGGCCTTAAGCAACTTAGGGAGGCCCTGTCTCAAAATAAAAAATAAAAAGGGCTGGGAATGTGGCTCAGTGGATGTTCAATCCCTGGAACAGAAAAAAAAAAAAAAACTTAATGAGGAGCCACCTGGAGGTCCATCACTTATTCACTGAACAAACATCTGTGGACTCTTCCTTAAAAATGCAGACTCTACCTAAAGAAACTCTGCTGCAGTCTTAGGAGATGGCATAGGGAACTTGAGGAGTCTCCAGGGATGGCTTGTCTAAACTCCATGTTCCACAGAAGTTCAGGAAGGCTTGACCAACCCCAGGCCACAGAGCACACAGGGAGGACCCAAGCTTCCAGCTCTAGTCCAGGAAGGACTGCCTGCTCCTTGGTTCCATTCCTCTGCCTCTCCTTTTTGCAACCCCTCCATCTTCCATTCTCATCTCATTACTTTCCCCTACTCCCCCTCCCTTCTCCCATCTTGCCCCTCCCCCTGCTTGCACCCACCCTTTCCACCCCTTGTTCCACACCCCACCTCTGAGGGCCCCTGGTGAAATGGAGGGGGTGAGAGGCAGGAGGATTGGGGAATATGGGTGGGGGTGGGGGAGGTCCCTGCTTCTCTGCCTATGATGCCAAAATCCATTCATTGAACTCAAATGATGGCTGGAGCTGATGGGGCTGGCTGTCTTCCACCCCTGTCCCAGATCCTTCCCTACTGCCCCGGCAATTTCTTTTCCATGACTCTCCCTTCCATCAAGACCTCCCAACCCCAGTTGTCCCCTTTCTCTCCTTCCCCCAGGACCCTCCCGCCATCCTGACCTGCCCTCCATCCTGACCAACCACCCACTGCACCTGACCCTCGCCCCCACCCTTCTCCACCCCTCCCTCCTCCCAGCGCCTCTCCCCCAGCCACCCCGGAAGCTCCTTCCATATTTGAAGTCTCTGGCCGTCCCATTTCACTGCTCCCCTTCCCCGGAAAACACCAGAGAGGAGGAAGTGATCCCGGCGTTTCTCCGTCCCCCCAACAGTGAGGCTGTGTTGGGGGGTTCCCCCGACCATCCTCCCCGCCCCTGCCGTGACTCTCTGTATTTCTGTCCCCAGCTCTTGTCACCGCCTGAGACCTCGTGAGACCCTCGGGTCCCCCCTGCCCCTTCCCCCCAGGTTAGCAATTGGGAATGGCTGGGAGGGGGTGTCCCCACGATTCTGGGCTTCAACCCCCCAGGCCCTCTCCTACAGTCAGGACTCCCGCCTTCAGACAGCGCCCCCGGGCTCTGCCTAGAAAGGCCGTGGACTCCCCCCACCACCGGCAGAACCGAAGAGGACCACGCTTTCCGAAACCGCACACCCTGCTCCTGGATCTTGGGTCCCGTGAGCTGTGCCCTAGCGCCCTCCCTCACCCGCAGAAGCCCATTTCTTTCAGACTTCGGGATGCTTCAAACCCTGTCACAACTGACACTGCCTGGCCCTTCCTGGACCCTTGACCGGTGCCCCAGGGATTAGCCTTGCCCCCGCCCACGGCCCTTGGAGTTCTCTTACTCCCCAAGGGCACCGCCAGCTTTGGCTCCTACAACCCCTCACAGCCCTGCCCGCCCCGCCCCCTTTCCCTACACTAGGTGGCCCCTAACAGAATCTGCGCCCCCACCCGCCCGTTTCCCTCCACGCCCTCTCCACCGGCTGCTCCCCCACATGCATTCCGCCCGGCCCTCCCCACGCCCCTGCCGCCACCATCCCACCTTGCTGCCCCCCCACTTTTGGCCTCAGATGAGGAGTCTAGGGGGGAGGGAGGGGCGGGCTGGGAAGGGGTGGGCGGAGGTGGGGGGGGAGGCTCGGTGGCGCCATCGCCTCCTAATCCTGAGTCTCTCCCCCTCCCTGTGTCTGAACCTTTCTCGTGGACGCTGACTGACGCTCCAATTTGTTCACCTCTCTCTCTCTCTCTCCATCTCCTCGGTCCATCTCTGTCTCTTGCCATCCGTCTTTTTGTGTGTCCGTGTCTGTCTCTACCTCCCTGTCCTCCTGTCTCTTATTTCTGTCTTCTCACCGTCTGTCTCTGGCCACCTTTGTTTCTCTGGGTATCTTTTGCCCTCTCCATCCCTTTCTCTCTTTTTCTCTCCCTGTGTTGGGGTCTCTCTGTGGGACCCTCCCTGCACTCCCATTCCCATGCTTCCTCCCGGTGTTTCTGCCCTTCCCCCACCCAGGTTACGAGAAATCCCGCAGCCTGAGCAGCATCGCGGGCCTGAGCGGGGTGTCCCTACGCCTCGCGCCTCTTGCCACCCCGCCTGGTTCTCCCCGGGCCGCCCGCCGCGCTCCCCCAACCCTGCCCTCCATCCTTTAGTGCTCCCCTCCCCCCTGTGGGGGGACTCGGGGGTGACCGGGAAGAAGGTCAAAGGAGCTGGGGGTGGGGGGTGGGGGAAGGTTTTTTTTAAAAAATATCAAAAAGTCATTAATAATATGCAACCGAAATGATGACGCCAGCAGACACCCCCGGGCCTCTCACCCACAACTTGGGCCCCAGGATGGAGGGGGAGGGGCCGTAGCCGTTCCCCCAACCCCCCAAAAAGCCTTCTCAGGTCTCCATGAGCCATAGGATACCCCCTCCCATCAACTCTGTAAATAAGTCCAAATTATGCCAATTACATCTTGGGGCACCTCCCCCCAGACGCACTCTGCATGCCTCCCAGAGCGGGACCCTCTCCAACTCCTCAGCAATAAGCCGCCAGGGGCTGCGCGCTGCGCTGCGAGTGGACGGGAACAGGCGGGGAGCTCCAGGAGTAGGGCTGGCCTTTAAGCGACGGGAGGGTCTCCTGGCTTTCTACCTTTCACCCCAAGAGGGCAACCAACCCATCACGCATTGACTAAGGAGAAACAAAATCCTAGAAAGGGCGCAGAGAAAGGAGAAATGGCTGACCAAGCCAACAAGGAGCTGAGTTCAGATGGCAGGATGAGGCGGGAACTGTGGGCTGCCGCCAGCTGCTCCCACAGCCTTTAGGAGGATCCCTCTGGTGAATTCCACCCTCTCATTCCTCACCCACCCCCAGGGATCTGCTCACCTCTGTTCTTGCTGCATGGACTCAGATGTGCCATCCTAGAATTCTTGGGATGATTTGGCCCTAGCACACAAAATTCCCCAACCCCTTTCCTCTGTTCCCAGGACATGAGACCTGCATCTAGAATTCCTGAGATGGACCCTGGCACCCTGCACCCTCAAATCCCCACATGGCTCCAGGGGCTTAGCCTCTGCACACAGATGCTTCCCTTTTCCTCCCCAATATACCCACCCCCAAAATCCCTGGACCGCATCCCAGAACTTTTCAAACCTCCAAGACTTGACCCAGCTCTTTAGCTCAATTTCAGCCTTTGGGATGCTCCAAATCTTTCCCACAACTTTCCCACAACTTGGACACCCCCAAGTCCTCAGGCCTGCCCCCACACACCCCCCACCTCCCTAACTTCAAACTCATCCTAGGTACCTAACATCAGACCACCTTAGGTCCGCCTGACGCTAAACTTCCAAGATAGGCTCAGTCTATCTGCAAATCCAGGGAGCCAGACCCTTCCCAGCACCCCCTTTCTTAGGTATGCCTAGCCCTGCCCCTTGAGACTTTCCCCAAGATGGTGCCCAAAAGGTACCCTCTTCATGGCCACCAGTGTTCCCAGAGTGTCCGTTCTCATGCCCCTGCTGGTGTGCTAAGGTATTAGGCAATACAAATACAAACACTTGTAAAAATTCTTTAATGTGCACATTTTGCACATTAAGCTCGTTAAGTCCGTATATTGCTACTTGGCCAGGGCACCATTTACGCAGGTGAAAAATGTTTCCATTTAAAACCGTCCATAACTGATCAAGAGGCTGTGCCCAAATGAAGGAACACTGGACTATCAAGCTTGGGAGACAACAACATATCCCACCTGGCTGGGATTCCAGCCCTCCCTTCCCCAGCCTTCCTCGCTCCGCCACGCTCGCGGGTGGGAAATCGTTTCTCATATCTCATCCTGGCTCAAGGATGCGCTACCTCCCCCAGGCCCAGAGACCACACTGGTCCCAGAATTCTTAGCGGACCCCTCCCCTCCACACACTTTTGGAGCTGGGGGCCTACGTCAATCAGCAACCTCTCTCCCTCGGCTCCCACAAGCTCAGAACCCCCCTGTTTCCACCCAATGGTGTATGTGGGGGGGTCACTGAACACGATTCTTGATGCAACGATTCCTATGCAAGGGGCATTTTGAGTCCCCCCATCCTTCCCTCGGACCCTAAACCCTGGTCAATCAGGGGTGAGGGGTGGGAACGGTTCTGGTGGGGGCGGGGAAAAGGGCTAGGGGCTCCAGACACCAGGGTATGGGGTGGGGACTGATTATATTGCCAAAGGGTTCAACTTATTTAAACAGCCCCCAGTTTCCCCTGACCCTCACAAAAGCTGGATAGAGTGGGGATAAGGGGTGAGGGTCTTTTCCAAAGGGTACTGACCTCTTCCCAACGTCTCCCCAAGCTCGCCAATCCGCCACAAGTACCCAGCTTTTTAGTTAAGCTTTTAAAAAATAACCACAATCATTATAAACTCTACAAAACGTGATTTTCGTCCCCTCCCTCCCCATCCCCCAAGTCAACAGTGTGGGATTCGGGGAGCGAGAGCGAGCTAAACGGACTACTTCCTAGGCCCGCTCCCTACTTTCCCCTGGCCGCCAGGGTGCCTGCAACCACACGCATGCGCTGCATGATGCGCCCCCCACACGCATGTCACGCCCCTCCAGCGCTCCGGGAACGCACGGACACGGGGCAGGGGGCGGGGCGATTGGGGAGGAATGAATGGCTGGGGGACTTCCTGAGCTCAGCGGCTCCCCCTCCCCAACACACACACAGCAATAAGTTTCTCTCAATCAACTGTGGGCGGGGCGGGCCTGGTCTGTCGCTGTGGGGGGGAGGGAGTGGCAAAGGGGCGCTCTCAGGGATGGGGGCGGGGGTCTGGAGTCAGTGTGGGGAGGGGAGGTCTGCAAATCGTCCAATTCTGGTGCTAACGGCGGGTCTTCTCAGCCCACCCGCAGGGCAGGGAGGGAGGGGTCGGCACTGCCCCTCCCCCAAGCCTCCCCCACGCCCACCCAGGGTGCATGAACCGCCCAATGCAGAAGCTGCCGCATGTCACCCCCTACCCAAAGAAAAACTGTCATGCCCCCTTTCCACCCACCCTCTCACTCCCCATCGAAATAAAAGTTTCCTTTTCATTTAAATTGCCTCCTATGTATTGAGTTCTTCTGATTGGGATTGGGAGTACATAGAGGAAGTGCGACTTGAAGAGTGGGGTGGTATTAAGACAGCAAAGGTGGACTTGGGTGGGCCAGACATCCCCCCCCCTCTTTATACCTTATTCAGTTATTCGGGAAAGAGCCCTTTTCAGTTTCCTTGGTAACAAACATGTGGATAAGCACTCCCAACTGAAGACTGCGGAGTCTGGGGAATATTGCCCCTACATGAGGCGGGCTAGTCCCCACGGGAGCTGTGGACTAGCTGTGGACTAGCTGTGGGTCCTCAGCCCCACCCTCTGTATTAAGGATACTCAAGCCAAATTGCCGGAGTTGGAATTCTGATTCCACCTCTTCCCAGCTGTGTCCTTAGGCAAGTGACTCAATCTTTCTGAGCTTGGTTTTCATCATGCCCAGAGGGCGGGAGGGGCGTGGTTTATTTACAAGCAAGTATTTGCTGAAAGTCTAAGTGCCAGGCACTGTTCCAGGTACTGAAAAGCAGTGACATCCCTACCTCTAAGGTGGTGCTGAGGGTAGAGACAAACATCATGTGCTTGGCAACAGATCTCCCAGCTCGAATGGTCAGTCATTTTAAAATATTTATTTATTGCAAAGACTTGAGAGTTGGTCTGGCACTCACTAGGAGGCTTGGAGTGAGGAATAAGGCTTTGGAGAGTCTCGGCTTCCTCAACTATATAATAAGCTGTGATTAAACCCAGTAGAACCCCTCCTTCCACCCCAGGGTAGCTGAAGAAGCCCTCACGCCCCTACAGAGGTCCCCTGCAGGGACACACAGCCACAGTTAAGAGTCCAGTTAGGGATTGGAGTTTATTTCTGCCAGAGCTGGGAAGTTGGGACAGTAAGAGAGATGCCTCCAGCCGCCTCTGGGAACTCCAACCCGTGACTACAGAAGACCAACCAGAAAGCAGGGCAGAGTGGGGCTGGAGAGGATAGGAGGGCTCCTTGTCCTGTTTTTGCAAGGGGCTCAGGATCCTTAACAACTGAAAAAAGGATGGGAGCCGAGGGGGCCGTAGCTTCCCCTCAAGCAACAAAGCCCCAGTCTTTGCCTCCCTGCCAGTACGCTTCTTTGTGTTTGGGGGACTACCGGTTGATGGGAAGTCTCAGGGGCCAGGAGGTGATTGATAAATGCCAAAAAATGCCAGAGGGCAACATCATTTCCGAAGTGCAAGAAGCCAGAGGTGGGGTGCAAAGGACCGCTGCCCACTGCCTGTAGTGCCCCTGAGGCAAGGTGGGTCACTGCGGCTGGGCTGGTGGAGGGCTCTCAGGTTCAGGGGGGGGTGGTCCAGAGCCAGGCTCCGCCTCCTGGGCCTCCTCCTCGTCAGAAGCCACGCCCTCCTCCAGGCGGAAGACCTGCCGCACAGTTCGGGTGGTGAAGGTGAGCGGGCCACGTCTGTGGGAAAGAAGAGAAAACAGACCCGAAGTTGAAAAGAGGGGAGCAGAAAGGAGAGGGATGGGGAAATAATGGCAAGAGACAGGGAAAGAAAAGGAAATGAGAAGAGAGAGCCAGGAGACCAGAAGAAGGAAAGAGAGGGATGGAGAGATGGCGGGGGAGAAATGGGGGATGGTAAAATGAGAGACGGGGGTGGGGAAAGAGAGAGATGAGAAGAGGGGGAGGTGAGAACAGAGGAAGGTGGGGGACAGAGGAAGGTGGGGGCAAAGGGAAATGAGATGGAAAATGGACAGAAAATGGAGGTACAAAGGGGAAAAGAGCACAGAAATGAGTCAGAGAGATAGGGGTGAGAAGCAAAGGAAATGAACAAGGTTTCTCCATCACAGCCTTATTCCCAAGCCCCCTGCTCCCCACATCCCTCTTTCCCACTCTTGTCACCCTGGCAAAGACCCAACCTCTCCATCCCTGGAACACATCAGGCATAGTGTAGGGCAGCCTTACCTAAGCCGGTTCCTCAGTGTTGTCACCTCTCGATTCATGGACTCAGCTGACTCTGTGACATCCTCCAGTTCCCGCTGCAGCCTCCGGCGACCAGCTTGAGCCCTGGATGCCTCCTCCTCAGCCTCCTCCAGTTGCCGCTTCAGCTGCTTCACCCGAAGGTTCCCTTTCTCCAGCTTGGCAGAGCAGGGGTAACAGGATTTATCTCTGGGTTTTACCTCCCTCCCCCACAGCCATCTAATTCCCAGCTCCTTCTCACCTGCCCCCTGATCCCCTCTGTCCCATCCCTACTCTCTGCTTGGTCTTGTCATGCCAGTCTCCACTGGGCCTCCAGTCTCTCCCCTGTAAGCCAACCAGCACATGGCCTCAACCAGCACCAGCCTCAAGAGCCCTCAGAGGGCTCTTTCTATACCCAGATCTGACCCTGCCTCTCCCTGTTTACGACTTTCCCTGGCTCCCCAGTACTGCTGGTATAAGATCCCAGCATTTCAGGTGGGCAGGCTCTTATTCTTGTCTATTTCCTTTTCTCATAGATCTACTGACCAGAACAACTTCCCCAAGATCCTCCCAGACCCTGTCATCTCTTTCTCCAGATAAGGGACACACATACTCCATTTCCTATTCCTCAATACCTCACCCCTTTCTTCTCTCCAGCATGGTTTTTTCACTTTTAAGTCGCCAAGTTTATTTCCACTCAAGGATTTTGCACTTGCTCCTATTCCTAGCTCTTCCTTGTCCTTTGCATCTCAATTCTCCTTAGAGAGGTCTTCCTGATGCTTCCAGTCTAAAATAGATTCCCTATTTCTGTGTCTTCCTCTCTCTTCATCCCCTTTTTTTCTTCATAGCCCTTGCCATATCTACAATTACCTTTGCCCATTGATATGTTTACTACAACATTCTCTGTGCTGACAATGTGAAGTTCATGAAGGCAAGGACCTTCTATCTCATTCACATTCATGTCTCTTTTTTTAAAAATATTTTTTAGACATTGATAGACCTTTATTTTATTCATTTATTTATATGTGGTGCTGAGAATTGAACCCAGTGCCTCACACATGCTAGGCAAGCGCTCTACCAGTGAGCCACAACCCAGCCCCAACATTCATATCTCTTAATAGTTAGCACAGTGCTTGCCATGTAGCAGGTGCCCAATGATTGTGGAATTAATTGCAAATAAAAGCACAGCTGAGCTTTTAAGGGCACAGGGACTCAGTTTATCCACATAGACCTGGAATCTGTTCCAGGCTCTATCACCTTCTAACTCTGTGATTTTGATGCAAATTATATCCATTCTTAACATTTTAGTTTATTTACTTGTGAAACAGGGCCAGTGAGAAAATATGTTTGTATTTTTTAAAGCTATTATTTACAACACAATAACTGTTCAATAACTAACAGCACAGATTCTGGGTCAGTGTCTGAGCCTTAACCCCACCTCCTACAAGCTAAATAATTTTGATCAAGTCACTTTATATCTCTGTGCAGTTTCTTCACTTGAATAGGGGAAATAACAATACCTACCTTATAGAGTTCTGATAAGAATGAATGTACTACATGTTATGTCTTTAGCACAGTGCCTGGCATATAAAAAGCACTCAATAAGCACTATCTGTTGTTATTTTATTCCTGGTCTAGTTTCTAGGTAGGGCTTAATTTCTTCCCTCACCCTGATTTCCTCAGCTTCCTACTAGGGTCCTTGCTAGACACCAGGATTTATGGAAGGCCAAGTCACTGGTTACATCAGCATCTGCTGATGCTCCAAACCCAAGCTTGGTGTCTGACTACAACTCAGTACAGTCCAGCATCTGCATCCTGGTCCTTGTGTTGGAAGCTCACTGCCTCTTGAGATGGTCTGGGCTATTTTTCAGTCAGTGGTACCACTGCCCACTCTTCCCTAATGACATCAATTGCTTACCTGGTCCCGGAGCTGGTCAGCCACCCTGCGCTCCTCCTCGACTTGCATAACCACTTCCTTCAGCCGCTTCTCAGCTCTGCGCACCAGCTTGCCCGAGAGGATGCGCTCTCTAAAGGGAAGATGCAGAGGAGGCTCAGGGAGACTCCCCTGGGACTGCCATCAGTCTGGTGGCTGCTACCCTGTTCTTGGACTGGCCTCTTCCCTCTGTATCCTTCCATGGTCTATTCAGCCAGACCCTGGCAACTGGGCTCCTGTCTCCAGGGCATCTACATTCTTGACTTGTACTCTGATAGTTGGTGTTCCTAAAAATGTCTCCTGTGATACTGTGATTTATAATAAATATATAATTGGTCTTCACCTAGCTTCCTGGCACTTAGCTGCTAAATCCCTTGGAATTTCTGAAGTGAATTTTTGTATGCTAATGAGATGACTGATGGCTGGGGTGTCCTGGAGGGCATGTGATTAGAGGGTCAAGACTGCTAATCCACCCACCTCTAGAGAGGGGCAAGGGGGTGGAAATTAAGCCAATCACCAATGCACAATGATTTAACCAATCACACCCAGGTAATAAAGCCTTGTAAAGCCCTTTTGGATGGGGTTTGAGGAGTTTCCAGGTTGCTGGCCACATGGAGGGTGGTGTACCCACAGAGAACATGGAAGTTTTGTACCTTCCCACATGCCTTGCCCTATGCACCTCTTCTGTGTCTGTTCCTGATCTGTATAAATGGGTAAATATAAGTAAAGCATTTCTCTGAGATCTGTTTTAAGAACCTCTAATTTGCAGCCAAGTCAGACAAAAGTGTGATAAGCTGGGGCTTCCTACTGAATTGGCATCTGAAGTGCAGGACAGTCTTTGGGACTAGACCTTAAGCTGCAGGGTTTGTGCTACCCTGGATTAGTATGAGAATTGAATTGAATTGTAGGATATTCAGAGAACTAGAGGACTGGCAAACTGAAGCCAGGTGTGATGGGGCACACCTGGAATCCTAGCTACTCTGGAGGCTGAGGCAGGAGAATCCTGAGTTCTAGGCAACATAGTGAAACCCTGTCTCAAAATAGCAGCAGCAACAACAACAAAGAAACAAGCACAGGAGAGCTGTGTGGCAGAAAAGTCATTGCACATCTGGTGGCAGAACTGTTTTGTGCAAAATGGAGTACAGAGAAAATCAGGGTTTTTTCCCTTCCAGTCACTCCTGAGGATCCAATCCATGTTTTCACAGCTTTCAATCTCCTCTAGGTCTGTCACATTTCCTGCCTTTTTCCCACTTCTCTTCTCTCAAGTCCTCCATCTCAAGACCCACTCACTGACCACCAGTGTGAAAGCTGATATAAAAAATGAAGTCACTTGTGTCAAAATTCTAACAAAAGGAAGTCCAGGAAGCTCTCATACATAGGTGCCCAGATGACCATAAGAGGACTCATTACAGGACATTCTTTGGCAGAGTGGTCTAAGGGCTTATCCAGGACTTCTCAAAACTCCTTGCACAAGGGCACTCACCAGGCAATGACCCTCTCAGTCAATAAACCCTGTGGCCTCCATTCTTGGAACAGCTCACATGGACTTCCCCTCTCCCTGACCACCTCAGATGCTACAGCTTACTCTTCCTGTCACCCCACTGCTCCCTCCCACACTCATCCCTCCACTCTGGAGAGCTGTCTCACCAAGTTTCTTTAGGGGTTGAAACCAGTTTCCAGGCCACACCACCATGCAGAATCTTTGCCCTCTTCTTTACTTTGCCCCATTTATCCACAGGCCAGTCAGTACCTGGACCCTGTCCCATCAACCCCCTGAACTCTATCTTGAACCCTCCTCTTTGTCCTCAAAGCCCCAGCCCCCACTCAGCACTCAGCCTCTCCTGCATTACATTATTTTCACTCTGTCAGGCATGGAATTTCTTGTCTTTTTCTTCTTAGCCTTCCTCTCTGGCTGTTCATAAATGCCTTTCCCCTTTCTCATTCACACACTTTCCTGGAAAAGCTCAGCTATCCCATGTCTCCATGCCCATCAGCAGGCTTCTGTCTGCTAAGTCTGTTTCCACAGCTGCAGCCTTGCTCAGTCCCAGCTTGGGCCCTCCACCAGACCACGCACCCCTCAGTTCCCTGTGGGGCTCAGCACCTTCTCCCAAACTCACTCCACCTCTGGGTTCTTCATGAGCCACCTAGAGCTGTAGGTGCATGGCTGGGAGTCATCCTTACCTGCTGTATGTCCTTAATCCCCTCAGATCCCTCTCCTCCCATCTCCTGAATTTCCCCACACCTACAGTCACTGCTTGCCTGCTCTCTCTTGCATGGCCTGTCCCACCCACCATGTGATGGGTACTGCTCAACAGCCACAGCTGGACATTCTGAGCTCTAGCTGAGAATCAGGCACAGGGCTGGTGTAGGGATTGGGATGGCACTGAGCAGTGGAAAGAACTGCATGAGGAGAGACTCCTTCAGCTATGCATCATCTGACCACTCTTAGCTCTCAGGGTGACTTTAAGCCCATGGTTCACCTCCTCTGAATCTGTTTCCTCATCTCTATAATGGAGCAGAGGGCAGAGGGGCTCGGGTTCCTGCATCAGCCTCTGAAAAGCCTCCTCGTGGACCTTAAACTACATTTCTCACAAATCCCTGGGTGCCTGTCAATCCTGTGGACCTTCTTCCATGAACTTTCAGGACCTTCTCTCCTGAGCTTTCCTCTGGCAGTGAATCCAGCAGCTTCCCTCCAGCTCCCAGTGTCCCCCCTAGTCACCAGGTTTAACCCCCAGTACTCTCCTCTTCCCCTTCGCAGCCACCAGTCCTCAATTCCATCCCTTTCCCTCTACCATCTACTTTATCCCACTCTGTGCAACCTCATGGCCCCAGTTCCAGCTCAGGCCTCACCTTCTCCCCGGGCCCTGGGGTCCTCATTCAACCTCCTTCCAGGCCCCCAGCTTCCAGGCCCTCTGTTCAAGTTCATCTCAGCTCCAGACCTGAGCTGGTTCTGCCCATCTTCTGACTCAGGGCATCTCTGATTTCCCATTGCTCCAGGAGAGAGTTCTCTGGCCTGGTGTTCAAGGTTCTGTGCAGTTCAAGCCTCATCTACATCTTGCCTCCCTGATCCCTTTCTTATACCTCAGACTCCCAGAACCAGTGACACTCCTCCATGTGCCCCAATGCCTCCCACACCTTTCCTTCTCATACCTTCCCCCATACCTGAGCCTAGCTCAGGTGGGGAATCCCACAAACCATGTCTCCAAGGGGAGATGTCTAGTTTCACCATTTGCTCAGTGCCATATGCATGGGAGGGCATGCAGTATACTCTTACTACAGGTCTCCTGAATGAATGAATGAATGAGTGAGTGAAAAGGGAACCTAATATACTCTTTCCTATACAACAGCACTCATCCCCTCTAGACAATGGTAGAAATGCTGAGTTGCAAGTCAGGCATCCCAGATTTATAGCCTATTTCTGTTTCAGTCTTCTTATATTAAAACTGGGATAATAATGGTCTTCTCACAAGGGTTATATGATATCATACATGTACATACAGGTAGTCATGCACCTAATATATATTGAGACCTCAATAAATGAGAACTATTAATACTGTTATTACCAAATAGTATTGGAAAAGCAATATGTATTAGGTTTAGTAATAAATATTCTGTTGTTCTATTAGCTTAGGGTTCTCACCTAGGAATGTCATGGGACTGTTCCTAATTACTCCAAAAACTAAAGATGGAAAATCTTTCAGCCCTATATTGCAACTGCCTCTTCGCTCTGAATATGGATATGTGTGGACATGGTGCTTGGTGAAAGTGCAACCATTTTGTGATCATGAGGGGAAGACTACACAGATGCTTACCCAGAGCTCTACCCTCTTTGGACTTCCTGACTCCAACTTTTATCATGTGAGAAAAAGAAATTCATCTTTGTGACAGACTGATAGAAACAATGACCCCAATTCTTACTCCTTCCTGTATCCACACCCTTGGCAAAATGCCCACAGCTGCTTTTGTTAAGTGATGATCTATTTTCCCACGCCCTTGAACTTGAGCTGGCCCCATGGCTTGCTTTGGTTAACAGGCTATGGTAGAAGTGACATAGTACAGCCTCCAAATCTAGGCCTTGAGACGACTTTAACACTTTCCTTTCCTCTTGGGACCTTGACTTGTCCTGGGCCAGCCTGCTAAATGAATAGAGGCCATATAGAGCAGAGAGGCAAGTGCTTACAATTAATTGAGCCCAGATGAGATCAGTAAATCCATCTAGTTGACCCTTGGCTGAGCAAAGAGTGAGGTTCACCCAGTCAAGCTCAAGAAAACCAGCCAGCACCCAAACTCACAAGCACAAGTTTTAAGTCACTAAGTTTTTAGGGTGGTTTGTTAAACTGCTGGAGCTAACTGCTACACTACTATGTAAATCTATTCTCAGTGAGATGCAGTTACTTGCAGCCTAAAACATCCTCTCCCACCTACCTGCTTTCCTGCTCCAGTTGCTCTTCTGCCTGGGCTAACTTAGACTCAAGGGCTGCAATCACCATCTTCTGGCGGGCCCGGGCCCCAGCATCTTCCTCACCCAGGCGTCCCCGTAGCTCCTGGATCTGACGCTCCAGCTGCTGCCGCCCACTCTCAGCCTTGGCTGAGAAACTGCGCTCAGCAGACAGCTCTGTGGTCAGGGATTCCACCTGCAGAGGTGGGGAAGGGCAGGACATCATGATGGAGCCTCAGAAGCAAGGAGGTGACCAATCCAAAATGAAGAGGATTGATGGGTTTTACCTTACAAAGCCTGCACATGCTAAATACTCACAGATGCTAGCTTGAGCTTTTAGCCATTGCTGTATCACCCAACAGCACTGCCAACCCTGGGATTTAACCTTTTGGGTATTTTTTCTTTTGTTATTTTAATAAGT
Organism: Glaucomys volans; assembly: GCA_020662805.1. Classification (NCBI taxonomy): domain Eukaryota; kingdom Metazoa; phylum Chordata; class Mammalia; order Rodentia; family Sciuridae; genus Glaucomys; species Glaucomys volans. The sequence goes on from JAJEJO010047184.1 coordinate 20,746, forward strand.
CCACAAGACCATCACAACTTGTTGAAATGCTATAAATGCTACCTCTGACTGTGACTGAGTCTATTCCAGGGGTATATCACTTTTGTTCACACCAGGATCATCTGGGAAAGCTTGTGAGAAAAATACAAGTTCCAGGGTCCTACCTCCCAGAGATTCTGTCTCAGTGAGCCTGGATTTATAACGAGTAACCCAACAAGTCTGATAGGAGAGACACACGGGATGTGAGGATCACAGCCTCAGTGAAGAGCAGCTACTCCACTGTGTAAATATACTCCTGTAGTCCTGCTGATTTATTCAGCTGGAACTCTGAGCCAGGTCTTATGCTGGGCACAGGGAGGCAGGCAGGTCAGGCCAGCTGATTCATGCTCATTTCATTTCACCCTCACTTGAACAATCCACCCAGGGGTTAGTATAGTTTCCTCTATTTTCTCAACTTTTTCATTGAAAAATAAAAATGGTGACACATTGTCAACACCCTCCCAGCCAATAAACAAAACTTTACCATTCCAGGTGAAGGTATGAGGGTGTTAGGTCTTAAGAAGGGCACATCCTAATAACAACCCTGCCTCCCAAGTAGCACGTTGCACTTCCTTGCACCCCCTGGACCTGGACAGCTAGCTGTACCCTGTCTGTGCCTTTTTGCTCACACACTCGTGGTCTAATTCAGCACGTTTCTCTGCCCTCTGTGCTTCCTGCAAACTGGCGGTTGGTCCAGGGACTCAATTCTATGTGCATTTTCAAGGTAATGAACTGGCTCTCTGTCATCCTCCAAGTGTGTCTTTACAAGGTTTGAATAATCTCCCTCTGCCAAATTCACATCTACTAAGAACCTCAGAATGTGACCTCATTTGGAAATAGGGCCTTGCAGATGTAATTAGTTAAATTCAGATGAGGTCATACTGGAGTAGGGCGGGCCCAGATCCCACAGGCCTGGCGTCCTTGTAAGAAGGGAAGAGGCCCAGCCATGCAGAGAGGATGCAGGGGAGAAGCCACACGAGGACAGAGGCTGAGGCTGAGGTGATGCACTGCAGGCTCAGCGATGCCAAGGGCAGCTGGCAGCCACTACAGCAAGGGAGAGACGTGGGACAGGATGAACCAACCCGGCTGGCTCCTTGATGCCCTTGGACTTCTGGCCTCCAGAAGTGTAAGAATAAATTCTTGTTTTAAGCCACCTGGTTTGTGATAATTTGCTAACAGCAGTTCTAGGACACTAGTATGGTGACTAGGATTTTTTTTAAAAACATCATTGTGAAGACGGGCATGGTGGCATATACCTGTAACCTCAGAAACTTGGGAAGCTGAGGCAGGAGGATTGCAAGTTCAGGGCCAGCCTCAGAAACTTAGTGAGGCCCTGAGCAAGTTGGTGAGACCCCCATCTCAAAATAAAAAATAGAAAGGGCTGGGGAGGTGGATCAGTGGTTAAGTGCCCCTGGGTTGAATCTCCAGTAGTTTAAAAAGAAAAAAAAGCAGCCAGTGGTGCACACCTGTAATCCCAGCAGCTCAGGAGGCTGAGGCAGGAGGATCGCAAGTTCAAAGCCAGCCTCAGCAATGGGGAGCACTAAGCAACTCAGTGAGACCCTATTTCTAAATAAAATACAAAACAGGGATGGGGATATGCCCCTGAGTTAAATACCTGGTACCAATTAAAAAAAAAAAAAGCACTGTGAGCTAGACTTGAATGCATTTGATGGGTTCAAATCAAGTACAATAATTATCCTGCTGAAGCTCACACTACCCATCCTGGGCAGGAAAGGCACTGCGGGTCAACTTCCAAGTCCTCAGGACATCATTACACCATCTTTAGCCCTGAGGGAATGGCCAGGTGTTTGGGCTTCTCTTGTTCACCTCCTTTCCTTCTTCTTCACTCTGCTGAGTATGGAACCCGGGCTTTCACACATGCAAGACAAGTGCTTATCACTGAGCTACACTCCCAGCTCAGTTCTTACTCCTTTCTTGCTCCAGATATGGAATCAGCCATTTTTTAAGAACTCCCAGTTTGTTCTTTGTGGGAAGTGATTTTGCAGGCCACATCTGGACATGGGGATGCCCACTGCTACCTGGTTGAAGTTTGTTTCTAACCCTTGGGGGTGGACACAGAGAGAATGGACCTGCATACAATACATGGTCAACCCCGGAGATCACGACCACATCCACTTCTGGGCCAGCGGGCCGTTTTGTTGACTTTAACCCACTCCCTATGCCAGCTAGATTCTTCCAGGTTGAGCATTCTGAAGTCAGGAGCATGGTGGATGCCAGAATCAGCACATCCTATATTGATCATTTATGCTATTCCACATGACATGCACAGTGATCCCAGAAAAACAACGCTTATAATATCACCACCAACATAATGAATGAAAATTAGTTTTAAAAAATTGGTTTTTGCATGTTTCCCCTATTTTAAAGTCATATTCCACACAACTGCTGAGCACATGGCCCCACTTTCCTCCTTCCCTCCCTTTTAGTCTTCATTTAGTCTAGGACTAGGAGTGAACCACGCGCTCGTTACTCTCACGCTGATGTCTGTCCAGTGGTAATCTGCACCTTGTTCTCCTGGGCAGTGGCTCTAGTCTGGCTGGCACTGAAGCTATCTGAAAGGTTCGTTAAAACATTGCTATAGTTTGAATCTTAAAAGTCCCCAGAAGGTTCAGGACCCCAGGCATGGTGCCCAGGTTGGTGCTGTTGGGAGGTGGTGGAATCATTGAGAGGTGGAGCCTAGAGGGAGGTCTTTAGGTCATTGGGGGCATACCCTCTGGGGGAATCGTGGAGCTCCTTTTCACTTCCTGGCCATGGAGTGAGGGGTCCTGCTCTGCCACATGCTGCCCACCATGCCATCTGGAATCCCTGCCAGAGGCCTGTGAGCAACAGCTCTGCCTGTTCACAGACTAGAACCTCCAAAACTGCAAGCCAAAATGAACCTCTCTCTTTCTCAGGCACTACAGCCATAAAAGACGAGTGACACAAACAGATTGTGGGGCTCACCCCCAGCAGTCCTCCCTCACTTGGGTGGGCCCCTGCATTTCCAGCAAGTTCTCAGGTGAGACCCAGGCCACAGGTTCTCATGTGAGACCCAGGCCATTTGAGAACCTTGTAGAATTCTCCAGAAGGGCTCACAGGAAAAGCAGTCCCTGAGTTCTCACACACAGGTAGCCTGTCCTTGTCCTCCACATTTGGAATCAGTCTTGCCTCCCACAATGTCTTGACTCACATTTTCTTTCTTAAGAGTAAGCATATTTCTTAAGCACATTCCTCTGTTTGCTTCCAGCACAAAATCTTGTCAAGAAGTCTGATAATTTTTCTTTTCCTTCTACATCACTTTTCACTCTTTCCTGGATGGCTAAGGAATTTTTTTCCTTTTTTTTTTATCCATTTTTTAAAAATTTATTTTTATTCACACAGTTCATATAATCTTACATTTACATAGGGTAATGCTGTCTGTCTCAGTCTACTATTTTTCCTGCCCCCATTCCCTCCCGTCCCATTTTCCTCCACACCATCCATATTTCCTCCATTCTTTTCTATCCTCCCCATAACCTCTGGCACCCCATCCCCACCCCTTTTAGGTGTCAGCATCCACTGATCAGAGAAAACATTCAGCCTTTGGTTCTTTGGACTTGGCTTATTTCACTTAGCATGATATTCTCCAACTCCACCCATTTACCAGCAAATGCCATAATTTTATTCTTTTTTATGGCTGAGTAATATTCCATTGTGTATATATACCACAGTTTCTTTATCCATTCTTCAATTGAAGGGCATCTAGGTTGGTTCCACAATCTAGCTATTGTGAATTGAGCAGCTATGAACATAGATGTGGCTGCATCCCTATATTTTGCTGATTTTAAGACCTTTGGGTATAAACCGAGGAGTGGGATAGTTGGGTCAAATGGTGGATCCATTCCAAGTTTTTTGAGGAATCTCCATACTGCTTTCCAAAGTGGCTGCACCAATTTGCAACTCCACCAGCAATGCACAAGTGCGCCTTTTTCCCCACATCCATGCCAACACTTGTTATTGCTTGTATTCCTAATAATAGCCATTCTAATTGGAGTTAGATGAAATCTTAGGGTGGTTTTAATTTGCATTTCTCTAATTACTAGAGATGATGAGCACTTTTTCATATATTTGTTAATAGCCTGTATATCCTCTTCTGTGAAGTGGCTGCCCAGTTCCTTAGCCCATTTATTGATTGGGCTCTTTGCATTTTTGGTGTACAGTTTTGTAAGTTCTTTATAAATTTTGGAGATCAGTGCTCTGTCTGAAGTGTGTGTGGAGAAGATTTTTTCCCACTCTGTAGGCTTTCTTTTCACATTCTTGATTGTTTCTTTTGCTGAGAGAAAGCTTTTTAGTTTGCACCCATCCCATTTATTGATTCTTCCTTTTATTTCTTGCGCTCTGGCAGTCTTGTTGAGGAATTCTGGTCCTAAGCCAATATGAAGAAGATTCGGGCCTACTATTTCTTCTATTTGGTGAAGAGTCTCAGGTTGGATTCCTAGATCCTTGATCCATTTTGAGTCGAGTTTTGTACAGGATGAGAGATAGGGGTTTAATTTCATTTTATTGCATATGGATTTCCAGTTTTCCCAGCACCATTTGTTGAAGAGGCTATCTTTTCTCCACTGTATGTTTTTGGCACCTTTGTCTAGTATGAGATATCTGTACTTACGTGGGTTTGTCTCTGGGTCTCTCTGTCTATCTTGGTGCCAATACCATGCTGTTTTTATCACTATTGCTCTATAGTAGAGTTTAAGGTCTGGTATTGTGATACCTCCTGCGTCATTCTTCCTGCCCAGGATTGTTTTGGCTATTCTGGGTCTTTTGTTCTTCCATATGAATTTCATGATTGCTTTTTCTATTTCTGTGAGGAATGTCATAGGAATTTTTATGGGAATTGCATTAAATTTGTACAGCATCTTTGGAAGTATGGCTATTTTGATTATTTTGATTCTTCCTATCCAAGAACATGGAAGATCTTTCCATCTTCTAAGGTCTTCCTCAATTTCTTTCTTTAATGTTCTGTAGTTTTTGTTGTAGAGGTTTTTCACCTCTTTTATTAGATTGATTCCCAAGTATTTTATTTTATTTGAGGCTATTTTGAACAGAGTTGTTTTCCTCAATTCACTTTTAGATGATTCATCACTTATGTAGATAAATGCATTCGATTTATGTGTGTTTATTTTATATCCAGCTATTTTTCTAAATTCACTAATTAGGTCTAAAAATTTCCTGGCGGAGTGTTTTGGATCCTCTAAATATAGGATCATGTCATCAGCAAATAGAGACAGCTTGAGTTCTTCTTTTCCTATTCGTATACCTTTAATTTCTGTGGTCTGACTAATTGCTCTGGCTAGCATTTCCAGCACAATGTTGAATAGAAGTGGTGACAGTGGGCATCCCTGTCTTGTTCCAGTTTTTAGAGGGAATGCTTTTAGTTTTTCTCCATTGAGAATGATGCTGGCAGTGGGCTTAGCATAAATAGCCTTTACAATGTTCAGGTATGTTCCTACCATCCCTATTTTTTCTAGTGTTTTGAGCATGAAAGGGTGTTGTATTTTGTCAAATGCTTTCTCAGCATCTATTGAAATAATCATATGATTCTTAACCTTAAGTCTATTGATGTGATGAATTACATTTATTGATTTCCGGATGTTGAACCAACCTTGCATCCCCACCCCACTTGATCAGGGTGCACTATCTTCTTAATATGTTTTTGTAAGCGATTTGCCAGAATTTTGTTGAGGATTTTAGCATCTATATTCATCAGAGATACTGGCCTAAAGTTTTCTTTTCTAGATGTGTCTTTGTCTGGTTTTGGTATCAGAGTAATACTAGCTTCATAGAATGAATTTGGAAGGGTTCCCTCTTTTTCTATTTCATTAAATACTTTCAGGAGTATTGCTATAAGTTCTTCTTTGAAGGTCTTGTAGAACTCAGCTGAGAATCCATCTGGTCCCGGGCTTTTCTTGGTTGGTAGGCTTTTGATGGCTTCTTCTATTTCATTGCTTGAAATTGATCTGTTTACATTGTGTATGTCTTCCTGGTTCAGTTTGGGAGGATTATATGTCTCTAGGAATTTGTCAATGTCTTCAAGATTTTCTATTTTATTGGAGTATAGGTTTTCAAAGTAGCTTCTAACTATGTTTTGAATTTCAATGGTGTCTGTTGTGATATTTCCTTTTTCATCACAAATTTTAGTAACTTGAGTTTTCTCTCTCCTTCTCTTTGTTAGTGTGGCTAAGGGTTTATCTATTTTGTTTACTTTTTCAAAGAACCAACTTTTTGTTTTGTCAATTTTTTGAATTGTTTCTTTTGTTTCAATTTCATTGATTTCGGCTCTGATTTTGATTATTTCCTGTCTTCTACTACTTTTGGTGATGAACTGTTCCTCTTTTTCTAGGGCTTTGAGATGTAAGATTAGGTCGTTGAGTTGTTGACCTTTTATTCTTTTCTCGAATGCACTCAATGCAATAAATTTTCCTCTTAGTCCTGCTTTCATAGTGCCCCAGAGATTTTGATACGTTGTATTGTCATTCTCATTTCCCTCTAAGAATGTTTTTATCTCCTCCCTGATGTTTTCTGTTATCCATGCTTCATTCAATAGCATATTGTTTAGTCTCCAGGTGTTGGAGTAGTTTCTGTTTTTTCTTTTGTCACGGATTTCTAATTTCATTCCATTAAGATCCGATAGACTACAAGGTAATATCTCTACTTTTTTGCATTTACTAAGGGCTGCTTTGTGGCATTCCATTTTAGAGAAGGAGCCATGTGCTGCTGAGAAGAAATTGTATTCACTCATTGATGGATGGAATATTCTATATATGTCTGTTAAGTCTAAGTTATTCATTGTGTTATTGAGTTCTATAGTTTCTCTGTTTAGTTTTTGTTTGGTAGATCTGTCCAGTGGTGTGTTAAAGTCACCCAGAATTATTGTGTTGTGGTCTATTTGATTCCTGTAATGGAGAAGGATTTGTTTGATGTACATGGATGGGCCATTGTTTGGGGCATAAATATTTATGATCATTATGTCTTCTTGATTTATGGTTCCCTTAAGCAGTATGTAATGTCCTTCTTCATCCCTTATGACTAACTTCGGCTTGAAGTCCACTTTATCTGATATAAGGATGGAAACCCCTGCTTTTTTCTAAGGCCGTGTGCATGATAGGTTTTTTCCCATCCTTTCACCTTTAGTCTGTGGATGTCCTTTTCTATGAGATGAGTCTCTTGAAGGCAACATATTGTTGGGTCTTTCTTTTTGATCCAGTGTGCCAGTCTATGTCTTTTGATTGATGAATTTAGGCCATTAACATTCAGGGTTATTATTGAGATATGATTTGTATTCCCAGTCATTTTGGCTTAGATTTGGTTTTTAATGTGACTTGGTTTCTCCTTTAATCGGCTTTTCTTTTAGGATATCTCCCCCCTTTGATGACTTACAATGTTGTTGTTCATTTCTTCCTCATGGAATATCTTGCTGAGAATGTTCTGTAGTGCAGGCTTTCTTTGTGTAAACTCCTTTAACTTTTGTTTGTCATGGAAGGATTTTATTTAATCTTCAAATCTGAAGGTTAGCTTTGCTGGATAGAGGATTCTTGGTTGGCAGCCATGTTTTTTCAGAGCTTGAAATATATTGTTCCAGGCCCTTCTAGCTTTTAGGGTCTGGGCTGAGAAATCTGCTGATATCCGTATTGGTTTCCCCCTATATGTAATCTGTTTCTTTTCTCTCACAGCCTTTAAAATCCTATCTTTATTTTGTACATTAGGCATTTTCATTATAATGTGTCTTGGTGTGGATCTGCTGTAATTTTGTGCATTTGGTGTTCTGTAAGCCTCCTGCAGTTGAGTTTCCATTTCATTCTTCAGGTTTGGGAAATTTTCTGATATTATTTCATTGAATAGGTTGTTCACTCCTTTGGTTTGTATCTCTGTGCCTTCCTCAATCCCAATAATTCTTAAATTTGATCTTTTCATGATATCCCATAGTTCTTGGAGGTTCCGTTCATGCTCTCTTACCATCTTCTCTGTTTGGGCAACTTTATTTTCAAGATTCAATATTTTGTCTTCATTGTCTGAAGTTCTGTCTTCTAAGTGATCTAGTCTGTTGGTGATGCTTTCCATTGAGTGTTTAATTTGGTTGATTGTTTCCTTCATTTCAAGGATTTCTGTTTGGTTCTTTTTCAGAATCTCTATCTCTTTGTTGAGGTGATCTTTTGTTTCCTGTAGTTGCTCTTTCAGCTGCTTATTGGAATGGTCAATCATTGACTGCACTTGCTCTCTTAACTCATCATTTGCTTCTCTGAACATTTTAATCATGTATATTCTGAACTCCTTTTCTGGCATTTCTTCCACCATGTTGTCATTGGATTCTGTTAGTGCAGAATCTTGGTTTGTTTGGAACCCTTTCCTCCCTTGTTTTTTCAAGTTGTTCATGTATCTTCCCCTCCAGCAATGCAGATCTAGGGTATTGTAGTTTCTGCCCTATAGGCTTAGTGGCCCTATCATTATCGGAAAGTTCTTCTTTAAGGGGGGGAATCAATATTAGCAACACCCAGTACAGACAATATGCAGCTGTAAACCCTATGAAGCCCCTATGAAGACTATTGTTACAGTAGTCTTTTTGTTACAATATTGTTACAATAGTGTCATAATAAACAGAGAGGTTGAGTTCTATTATTATCTACAGTATAACAAACAGATTTGCGGTAAGGACTCCAGTTTCTAATGGAGGAAAAAGAGGATGGGGAGGGGTGTAGGCTGTAATTGTTAACAGTATAAGAAAAGAGTATGAAGAAATTCTAGATCATAGGAAGAGTGAGAAAAAGCCCTTGAGGAAATAGGTAAACAAAAGGAAAGTAGAGAGCAAGAAAAGTAAAGACATAGACGTTTAAAAACTATCACAAAGGAGAAAAAAAATATACACTATAACCATCATATCCTATTCAAACCTCCCAGTCTTTAGTAGCCTGAGGCATGAGAGCTACCTGACAATGAGCTTCCCGTCTCTAGTGGGCATCTCAGGATGGGATTTGTCCCACCTAATGACAGTTTTCGAGGATAATCCAAAATGGCTGCACTGGTTTCCAAACGTGTTGGCAAATGGTGAGCTGCAGCGCAGGGCGTGGGCACCAAGACTGTGTGGGGCGCAGATGGTCAGGCTGGGCCCCTGGAGGTGGTGTGCTGTCAGTCAGGCTGGCAGTCCTGCAGCTTCTGGCTTTTTTTTTTCTTTTTTTCCCCAAAATGGCAGCAGCCACGTGTAACCAAACCTGCAGGTACTGTGATGGTGAATTTCCAGGCAACAGCAGGCAGCTGGTGATCCACTGACAGCCCGCAGGCTCCGCAGGCTACTGGTGGACGATCGGCAAGTGAACCTCGGTTGGTGGGCGATGAGTAGGTGAGAGGCAGGCGATGGGCAGGCCAGAGGCAGGCAGACAGGCAAGTGACGGATGATAGGCAGCAGTCAGTGAGCAATCTGCACTCAAATGTAGCGCTAGGCTGGTGGACTGCAGGTGATCAAGGTAGTCAGATGTGGTAAAGAGCAGGGGATCGATGAGGAGTAGAGACTGCTTCCCAGAGAATCAGATTCTCCTCTTTTCAAATCTTGGATTATGGAGCAACAAGGAACGCAGCCTCCCTCTAGTCCGCCATTTTTAAATTCAATTCAATTTTTTTCCTTTTAAAGACTAATACTTAACTAAAATCTGTCTTGGTGTCACTTATTCTGGGTCAATAACCTCATGAGCTAGTCCAATATATGGTTTCAAATATTTTAGATTCTGGAAAGTTTTTGTTTTTGTGTTGTACGATGGTTTTGAGTATTTGCTGATACTATGCTTTGACTTTCTTCTTCAGGGATTCCTGTTATCCATATGTTGGATCTTCTTTGACTATCTTCAATGTTTGCTATTTTTTTCCTTTTCTTTCCTTCCTCCCTCCTTTCTTTCTCTTTCTTCCTTTTCTTTCTAACTTCTTTCTTTCTTTTCTTTTCTTTCTTTCTTTCTTTCTTTCTTTCTTTCTTTCTTTCTTTCTTT
>JAJEJO010047190.1:0-10367 GCA_020662805.1 Glaucomys volans
AGGAACTTCAGTGTCTCCATTTTTCCATATGTAAATAAATACCTCGTAGAACTACTACTGGATTTAATTAGAACATGTACATGAATTCTCTGTGTAAATTTGAAACTACCTGAGTATACTTGTGTTCTTATCCTTTGCACCACAATACAGAAAACTCAAATGTAAGAAACAGTTGTCTACCTCCATTCTAGAAATCAGACTAGGAAACTAAACAAAATGATGGAGGATCTGCCAGGACAACCTGGGAGAGAAGATGGTCAGACCTAGATCAGTATTTATCATCTGCTCTCTGCAGTGGTTTGTGTCCTGAGCCCCACACTGCAGCAGTGATTCTCAAGGTGGGTTCTGGACCGGCTGCAACCCTGGACCACATTAGAAATGCAGATTCTCAGTCCCTTTCCCAAAATTCCTGAATCAGAAATACTGGGGTTGGGGCAGAACCCTCTTCTTTAGCAAGCCTCCCAGGGATTCTGAGGTACCCTAATAACTGGTAGCCACGGTTCTAGACTGACCTATTTAACTAGAATCTTCTGGGAGCAGCCCCATAAATCTGTGGTTTTAAAAAAGTTCCCAGAATAATCTAATATTTGACCTAGTTTAGAAAGAGTGCTCTTGATCAAACACGTTTAAGAAAACATATTATTTGTTTTTTTAAAAACCACAATCATTCTATATTTATTTATAAATTATATACATACAGTTCTCTGCATATGCTGATTATAAGGATGCATATAATTCACATTTTAAAGAATTGCTAGAAAATATATAAATAAGTTGAGATTAAAATATTTTCTTCCATTCATTAGCGGATTATATACTATATTCCTCAAAAGGGACATGAAGAGGGCTGGGGATATAGCTCAGTTGGTAGAGTGCTTGCCTTGCATGCACAAGGCCCTGGGTTCAATCCCCAGCACCACAAAATGAAAACAAAAAGAGGCATAAAGAAAATCCTTTTGGAGGTTGGTGCTCCAAATAACTTAATAATTTAGTCATAAATATCTCTCAGGTAAATAAGGAAAACAAAATAGGCAGCTGGATCAAAGTGTTGCGCTAATTTTCTGCTAAGAAAGCCCCGATCTGTCATTTTTCTAAGTGGAACTACTCAATAAGAAGAGATATCCTACATGGAAAATGATCCCAGTTACTGATCAGAAGTATCCAGGAAATTAATGAAAAGCAGAATTTCATTTAATGCACTCGTCCACTTTAATATGATTTACAGATCCATCTCTTGATAAATTTTTATTAGCATAAAGCCATTATTTGGAACAGCTGATAAAATAAAGTCCTGACTTCACCAATGGTGAACTGCAGTGCAGTCAAGCCAACTGTGTATGTTCCCTGGGCACCAATTAAACTAAGCTCAACTAAATGAACAGCCTCAAACATTCATTCCAATTTGCTATCACCTAATATCAGCTAACTTGAACAGCTGACCTGTACTGAAGGGGATCAGACACTAGGGGTACATAAAGTCCTGAATTTGCTAGTTATATGCATCTTGATAAAAAGGAGATGAGTAGTCCTCACAGTGAAGGTGCACTTAACCAAGATGATTTCAGTAAGGACAAGGGAGGAATGTGAGACAGAGAAAAGCCAATGCACTTAGTCCAGGAGTCTAATAATCATATGTCCCAGAAGAAATGGAACTGAAAAACGAGAAAGAGGAACAGGTGCCACCTCCACCTCACCCAACTGGTCTCTGTTCCTTCATGTCTTAACATGGCATCCCATTGGGGTCAGTGTGATTCTGATGTCTGAAAATCTGAATGTTTTACTAAAACATAGGTCCAAACTTTAAATCCCCTAATTCTGTGTTCAAACAAGAAAACTGATATACCAATGCCAAGGGGACCCTAGAGTGACCCTGTTGAAATTACTGAGAAACAGTATGCTAATCTTCAATGCAGAATTTCCCTAATGGATTTCCAGAGATAATTATGACCATGGGAAAAAATCTCTGAGGATTTATGCTCTATAGAATATATGATTCCTTCATAACATCTATCACTATTGCCTGGGAAAAGGGAAAGGTTAAACTTGGTGGTACCTGTGAAAGTGTGGTCACTGATACAAGATAATGAGCATCAAAGAAAGTCACAGCTATGTTTGCTTCATATCATATGAAACAGGAAGAAAAATTATAACAAAAGATGTGAAAGACCTCTACACTGAGAACAACAGAACACTAAAGAAAGAAGTTAAAGAGCATCTGAGAAGATGGAAAGATCTCCCATGTTCTTGGATAGGCAGAATTAATATTGTCAAAATGGCCATACTTCCAAAAATGCTATACAAATTCAATGCAATTCCAATTAAAATCCCAATGATGGACCTCATAGAAATAGAGCAAGCAATCATGAAATTCACATGGAGGAATAAGAGACCCAGAATTGCTAAAGCAATCCTTAGCAAGAAGAGCGAAGCAGGGGGTTTCACAATACCAGACCTCCAACTATACTACAGAGCAATAGTGACAAAAACAGCATGGTATTGGTACCAAAATAGGCAGGTAGATCAATGGTACAGAATAGAGGACACAGAGACAAACCCAAATAAGTACAGGTATCTCATACTTGACAAAGGAGGCAAAAACATGCAATGGAGAAAAGACAGCCTCTTCAACAAATGGTGCTGGGAAAACTGGAAATCCATATGCAGCAAAATGAAACTAAACCCATATCTCTCACCCTGTACAAAACTCAACTCAAAGTGGATCAAGGACCTAGAAATCAGACCAGAGACTCTGCACCTAATAGAAGAGAAAATAGGTCCAAATCTTCATCATGTTGGCCTAGGACCAGATTTCCTTAACATGACTCCCAAAGCGCAAGAAATAAAAGCACGAATCAATGATTGGGATAGAGTGAAACTAAAAAGCTTCTTCTCAGCAAAGGAAACAATCAGCAATGTGAAGAGAGAGCCTTCAGAGTGGGAGAAAATCTTTGCCACAAACACTTCGGACAGAGCACTAATCTCCAGAATCTACCAAGTACTCAAAAATCTTTACACCACGAACACCAATAACCCAATCAATATATGGGCCAAGGAAATGAACAGACACTTTACAGAGGAAGATCTACAAGCAATCAACAGATTTAATAGACATTCCTTTATCCACACAATATTGGCTAGGTTACCTCTCTGCCCAACATCTTATGCCCTTCGATGTTTCTCCCTATCAGCTTCCCATCCTCCCCTCCCCCACAATTTGAGTTTTAGCTCATGTTCCCACTTGATTTGAACCATTCCCTCAAATGGAATGCTCCCTCCAGCAATTCCACACATCCCCTGTAAGCTGAATTTTATAAATACATAGCTTTAAATAGTCTCCTCCTACTTAAATCTATTCATCAGCTCCTCACTGCCCATGAGATAACACTCAAATTTTATCATGTGACATATGTTGTTTTTCGAATTTGACCCCACCGACCTTTTCATCTTCTTTTCTTGCTACTGTTTCCCTTTAATTTTACACTCTAGTAATTCCTGGCTATCCATACATTCACCTCCAATGACCATGCTGCCATAAGCCACCATATGCTCATGCAGTCCCTATACCTACTCAGGGCTCTCTCCACCCTGAGCCCAGAGTCTAGCTTGAAAACTCTCATGGACTAATCAAATCCCAGCTCAGAGGCCACCTCACATAGGAACCTGATATCTTTTCACAGATAAAATAAACCACTCCTTCCTGTGGACCACAACTGCAAAATACATAGGTCTTCTTGATGACTACTGTGGGGCCACATAACTGGATATGTTCGTCTTCTCTACTGCACTGTGAGCTCCATGGACCCAGCACAAGGTTCTCTGTTCATCTCTGTATCCCTATTTCCAATCCTAAAAAATAACTTGCAAATCATTAAAACTGCTGGACTTAACAGAATTGTGTAAAGTTTTTTGTAAAACAGTTAAGAACAAAAATACACAATGGAGAAAAGATAGCCTATTCAACAAACGGTGCTGTGAAAACTGGAAATCCACACATAACAAAATGAAATTAAACCTCTATCTCTCAGCCTGCACAAAAATCAACTCAAAGTAGATCAAAGACTTGGGCACTAAAACAGAGACCCTGTGCCTAATAGAAGAAAAAGTAGGCCCAAATCTTCATCATGTCAGATTCAGGCCTGACTTCCTTAACGAGACTCCTAAAAGCGTAAGAAGTAAAATTAAGAATCAATAAATTGAATGGACTCAAACTAAAAAGCTTCTTCTCAGCAAAGGAAACAATAACATGAAGAGAGAGCCTACAGATTGGGAAAAAATCTTTACCACATGCACCTCACATAGAGTACTACTCTACAGGATATATAAAGAACTCAAGAAACTTAACACCAAAAGAACACAAAGAACCCAGTCAATATATGGGCTAAGGAACTAAGCAGACACTTCATAGAAGAAATATACTCGATCAACAAACATGAAAAAAATGTTCATCAACTCTTGCAATCAGAGAAATGCAAATAAAAATTGCTCTAAGATTTCATCTCACTCCAGTCAAAATGGCAATTATTAAGAATACAAGCAATAATAGGTGTTAGAATGGATGTGGGGAAAAAGGTACACTCATTTCATTGGTGGTGGAAATGCAGATTGGTATAACCACTTTGGAAAGCAGTATGGAGATTCCTTAGAAAACTTGGAATGGAACCACCACTTGACCCAGCTATCCCACTCCTCAGTTTATACCCAAAGGATTTAAAATTAGCATACTACAGTGACACAGTCACATCAATGTTTGCAGCAGCTCAATTCACAATACCTAGATTGTGGAACCAACCTAGATGCCCTTTAATTGATGAAGGATAAAGAAACTGTGGTATATATACACAATGGAATATTACTTAGCCATAAAGAATAATAAAATTATGACATTTGCAGGTAAATGGATAGAATTGGAGAGGATCATGTTAAGTGAAATGAGTCAATCCAAAAAAACAAAGACCGAATGAGTTCTCTTATACACATAGCAGGGGTGGGGGAAGGTATGGGAAGAATGGAGAAAGGATGGATTGTATAGAGGAAAATGAGGGGTGGGGAGGGGGCAGGGAAGGAAAGATAATAGAATGAGACAAACATCTATACCCTATGTATATGTATGAATATGCAAATTGTATGATTCTACTTCGTGTACAACCATAAAAAACAATAGTTGTACTCTATTTGTGTACAATGAACTTAAAAAAAAAAGAAAGCTGGATTTCATGCAAAATTCTCCAAATCTAGAGTAATACTCACAAGGCACAGAAATTGTCATGAATCAACTTTCCTAGCAGTCATTTCACATGACCAATTAATTGCTAAAATATAGGGAACTAAGGACATTAATTACCCTTCTCAAGGTCAACAGGACTGGAGTGTATTTCTTGTTCTAACTGAGTGTTTATTCTTTATTCTGTTTACTTTAGCAGGTATTTTACCACTGACTAAGACAGCAAGCCATCTGAGAAAATGGCCCTGAACTAGAAAGGAGGAGTCTGCATCCCAGACCTGCCCTTCCCTGCATGCGGCTTCAGGCAAGGCAACCAAGCACCAGAGAGGAAATATGATGGAGAGAATGTAACTCTGCCACCAAAAGGATCAAGACAAGTCCTAACCCTGTTGACTTAAGCTTTCTTCATCTTTTTATCTAGAGAATGAACTACCTTCAAGAATTAGGATTAAATGATTTTGCATATATGCATGTGTTTATGTATTTTATACTGTAATATTTTATACTGTATCTACCTACCTACCCACCAATCCACTCACCTACCTAGCTAGTAAATAGGTTAATATGGTTTTCTTTCTCACTCAGTCCAGTGTCCTGTCTATGAAATAGCATGGATGTATTATATCATTGTTTTTCCAGACTGTGATCATCAGAACCCTCTGACCACTTTTGGAATATCTGTCTGCTGCAAGCTCTTCTAAAACCCTACTTCCACAGATACATTCAACTTTCACTTTATTTTCTTTTTCTTTAAGACAGAGTCTCGCTATGCTACCCAGGCTGGCCTCAAACTCCTGGGCTTCAGCAATCCTCTGTCTTAGATTTCTGAGTAGCTGGGACTATGACATCAGTCACTGAGCCTGGTCCATTTACTTTACATATTGGAAGATTCCATTGTCTACAAAACAACTGGGCTACAAAAAAGTTAGTATTTGACAATATTTGTGAAATTTGTGAAACCTTTCACAAAATTTGTGAAAACTTTGTGTCTAAATTATCTCAAAATTCTATCCTAAGATCACACACTCATTTCTTTCTCTCTTAAAGATAATGATTATCAGGAATACAATGGAGGCTAAAATATGTTGTTGTGTATCAGGTGTATCTCTGGGGGGATGATTATGATATAAAAGCAAAGTGAATAAAGTTAAATAATACAAGAAAAAGATGGCTAAGTTCAATGTTCAACCAAGAAAACAAGGATTAGGAGGAGGCAGAAGGCATCCCACTAATAGGCAAGGGCCAGCCAGGCTCCTGATCTATGAAAAAGAAAGATCACAACAAGTTCACAGGACAAGGCATCTAGTACTCTCAATCCTATAGGTTCTGGGACCCAGGTGGGGTGGTTGTTCCAACCCCATTATCTAAAATGACTAAATCACATATGCTGAAAGGATCCCCTAATACAAATAGTGGTGGTGGTTCATGTGTGTGATCCCTCAGGAGACTGAGGCAGGAGGATCGCAGGTTTGAGGACAGCCTCAGTAACTTAGTGAGTAACTTATTGAGACCCTTTCTTAAAAGAAAAAAGGTTGGAGATGCAGCTCAGTGGTAAAGCACCTCTTGGTTCAATCCCCAGCATCAAAAACAAACAAACAAAAACCACCTAACAGGATTTCAGTAGGATTCTTCCTAGTCTGCTACTAACATCTAAAGTTATTTGAGAGGGCTGAGGGTATGACTCAGTGGTAGAGAGCACCTGACTAGCAAAAACAACAACAAATACAATTCAGTCTATAGAATAGAGGCTAGATACCTAAAATGCAAATGCTGCATATAAATGGATTCATCATATCAATCCTCTAACCACATCCACTCCAAGAAGCATTTATTTAGAGCTAAAGTGTACAGGTCCCAAACAACCCACAAATATAAATAACTAGATATTAGATATTTTGTACTTTGACAAAAATTACTTAATGATATCTGACAGATGAGTGGGGAACAGGTTCAGAAAAAAGAAAAAAAGAGGGAGGAGAGAAGGGGGGAGAAGGAGGAGGAAGAAAAAAATCGAATTCAGTGACTTCATAACAAGCTTGTTGGAACGAGTCCTACTTGGAATAAGTCCTATCTGCTTTCAGAAATGATTCATTGGGATATGGCTAACATATAGCCTGGCATGTGGAGAATTCCATTTCTTATGAAAATTCCTTATTTTTTCATATGGCTGACCTGTAAGAAGCTATAGTTGCTGGGATAAGTGACTCACAGGGACACCATACCAAATTTGGTTGCTGTTGCTGCACTGCTAGGGATGGAACCCAGGTCCTCATGCTGGGTAAGCACTCTACCACTGAGCTACATCCTCAGCCAGTCTGAGAGTAATTTTATAGTCCATTATACATAGTCTGTATCTTTCTTTCTTACAGAATGCTCTTTAAGCCTGTCTTTGACCTTGACCACACTGGATTCTCATCTTCAACAGTATCTAACCTAGTGCAGGTACCTCGTGTCTAGAGAATAAAACTTTGTAGATCGCTATAATATTGATCAGTCTTAAAGAACAGTAACCTTTCATGGGCCCATAAATTTGTCTAGAAGAAGCTTCATAGACCAGCTCAATTTCTGAAATGTTCAAACCAATAATGAAATGTGGTACTGTAGAAGCCACAATGCCCAGCTGATGTAACCAGCAGACAGCTCCACCACAGAGTCCCTCTGCCAGAGGTGCTGCATTCCCTTTGTAGGACTGAGTCTCCCAGTATCAACAGCACACTCATTTACCCTGGGTTTGGGGAAATGAGGGAGCGTGTACCACTTTTCAACAGTACCCTGAACTGATGTAAAAATTCATGGGTGGGAGTAAAAACCCAGTTGCATCCCTCACAGCCTCTTCCTCGTGCTTTATAAATTTCACAGAGATGTTTATCACAGAATTACAGAGATGACCTTAACCATAGGAGAGCAAAATGTGACTCCATTACTAACAATTCTCAATAAAGACCTTCATTCTGCTTCACTTTTAGATATTGCTAACTTCAGAATTAAAAAATAAAACCCAGAGGGAAACCAGAAGTTTTAATTAGGTCAGAAAAAAAAAAGTGGACTTGAGTTGTTTCTTGGAGGGAAAAAAAAAACCCTATCATAGATAAACTGTTAAATCACTGAATCCACTAAACAGTACAAACTCTCTAAACACTGAAATATTACCCCAAACATAGTCCTTACAAATTGGGTGGTAAGCCCTTGTTTCCCTCATGTGTTTAAAGGAGAATCCCTGAAAATGCCTTTTCCTATTCTCACCAAATGTCTCCTCAAAGATTAATGACCTCCAATAGTCCTGAATCTCTGAGCTCAGTGATTCTGAAACTTTGGGGAGCTGATGGACCTCTTTGAGAAATTGTAAAGAACTGACCATGATCTGTCTACCCAGGACAAATGTATATCTATGCACATCTTACAATTCCTTGGGCTATAATGTTCTCTGGGCAATGTGGCATTTACTCAAAGGGAAGTTCACTGGCCACCTGCATCAGAATTGCTGGGACCACTTACTATTACACACATACAGAGTCCCAGTCTAGTTTTATGGAACCAAAATTACTGGGGGTGGGGTTGGGGTTCTGAATTTTAGGATACTTCCCCAGTGATCCTGAAGCAAGCTGAAGGGAGGACGATCCTCTACTATGGCTGTTTTTCCTATCCTCTCCAGTCATCATCTGGTTCCCAGATCAGTGCCCCAGTACTCTCTTCACTCTCACTGAGGAGCGCAAGCTCTGCCATCTCCACATAACTGGTGGGCATCTCCATTGGTATACTGTATAGCCCACCCACTTTCCACACTCCCATACTCTGCACATACAACCCTGGTCTGTGCACATCAGGATCTTGGACTCTCCTGTTCGTTTACCTGGAGGCATTTCCCAGAAAACCAAGATCACTGCCATAAAGGGTAATAGCTCCCGTGCTATTTCCAGGTCATTAGCTCTTCACTTAATCCCCATAATCCTCATATAGAGAAGACTGTCCCTCTCACTATTCTGTACAGTGCTTGGCCTCCCAGGCTCACAACAGAAACAGCACCTGTGACCAGGTACACAGAGGGTTACATCTTACCTGTCTGTACTAAGGCTGAAGCATATCCCACTTACACATCTACACAGGAACACAACCATGTCATCCTGAATGCCAGAGCTCAAAGGGATCTTAGATACAGCCCAAAGTCTTATGCAAATATGGAATACGAGGCCTGGGGATTTACCTGACTTATCAAAGCAAGGGAGTCAACAGTCAGTCTCTCCTGATTCATACCAGGACATTGTTAGTGTGGGAAGAGATACTGAAGCACAGGACCCTAACCCTCAACTTTATAGTTAGGAATACAGGACACATACTTGACCAAATACAATTCAACACTTTGAAAAGATCATGCTGAGGCTACTTCAGATGAGGAGAGTCGAGGGAGAATGCATAGGGGAGAAGGCACGTAAAGTGTGGCTGGGAAGCTGGGTCAACTTTTGAGGCATAGATAAAACATTCCAGAAAGCAGAGTGTTGTGAGGAGGCCACTATGCATGCATGAAATACATAATAATAATATCAAAGAGTGGCTGTAGACGAGGCTATGGGTAGCTGGGAGTGTGCTGCACCAGGCTCGGGTCCTCCCTGGCAAGAATGGGACTTTCACACTGCTCCATACATGACTCAACATGGCCATTACAACAGCCTGGTGACAAAGGAGGGAAGAAACATTATTCCCTCTTATAGACAAGAGCAGGACTTGGAATAAAGTGACTGGCCTGTAGTCCCAGAGGTAGACAAGGCAGAAGCACAACATGATCCTTGGTATACTAACCCCAAAGAGGCAGATTTTCCTCATGGTATAATTTGTATAAAACCTCACCAGGATGACTATTTCACAAATGCTCATTAGATATATACTACATAAGGCAATTGCATCTTTAAGAAAATACACACTTTAGATGTCATCTAGAATTTTATAGCCAAAGAGCACTGACATCTCAACACTACTGAAGATTGTTTATAAACTTATTAAATGAAGATTTGATAACAGAAAGGAGATAATGAAAGAGATGCACAGAGAAGTGAGATTTTCATTTCCTCAGTTACCAGAGAAAACTCACTCTTAGGATCAACTATCAACAATCCATTCCATGAGACTAGCATTAATCTGTTCCAAGGACAGC
>JAJEJO010047194.1:0-21487 GCA_020662805.1 Glaucomys volans
TCTCACATCAATGCTCTCTCTACTTGAATGCAATTATCTTACCAGAGCTACTTGAAGGTCATTCAGGGGATTATTTTGTGAACAAACACTAACACATCATTCAGAAAAAAATTCAAAAGAGAAAATTAGAGGAAATATGATTAGTACTCTTCAGACATTTACTCATGTCTGAAATGGAGAAAGTAATTTCTTAGCTTATATTATTATTGTAAAGCTGTTAATAAAATCTTTATTATATTGCAATCTCCTTTATCAATAGATATAGATGTGAATATTTTAAAATATTGTTCTTTTCCTACACCAGGGTTGAGAGCCAATGTCTTAGAATTTTTGCTAGCATTTGGGAAAGGTCCCCAATAGTAGTAATGCTACCTACTATTGCTGTCAATAAGACCCCCCTCACATATTAAAAAAGCAAACATTTAGGAAGATGCATTTCAGAATTGGTAATTCATAGGAATTTGAATTGTCTTCTATGAAACTTCACTTCTTGGTTTCTCTGCAGGTAATGCACATCTGCTTCCCAAAGAAACATCTCTTACAGTTCAGCAAATACATTTTGATATTTATTATTATTCATTTTTAGCACTGAGGGCAGAAGCACGAACCTTGGACACAGTGCACCTTCCAGGAGAATCCCGGCAAATGATCCCTGAAAGAGTCAAAGGAGGCATTTCACATACCTGGCCCTCCAAGTCAATGACACAGGACTAGGGTCCATTTTCTGACTCCACTCTCAGGTCACTGTGTCCTCTCTTGGAGCACCGGCTCATGAGCTTGACCTTTGGGGGACCTGGCAGAAAGGAGGAGTGGAGAGCTGTTTCTGAGGGCCCTTCCTCCATCCATCTTCTCCCTCAGCACTTACTGATTTAAGCTGCTCCTCTGCTGGGTCATGACCAAGGTTTGAAGAGCAGGTACAACTCCCTGCCTCATGTTTGCTGATGGCTCCTGCTCTGTCCTCAGTCTTGGTATAAATTCAGTGTCAGATCTGTGCTTCCCCAGCAGACAGCCATGGGAGGAGGAGACATAGGCATGGGATCCACTGGGTGGAAGCCTTCAAGCTGAAGGCTCCAGACACAGGCTCATCATTACTAGATGACCTTGGAGATTCAAAACACACAGCTCACAATTAACCAAATTGGTCTAGGTCACCCAAATCTCTAAGGACATCTTAATATTAACAGAGGAAGAAAGAAGAGGAAATGAAGGTCCAGCAAAGTTTTGGGCTTATTCTCTTCTGTCGACTACAAACAATGTTTCTTTCTTCGTTTTTCTAAGATTCATTTATATTTATTTCCATTTTATTAACATGAAATTTGTCTAACACTAATTATTTTAACCATCTTTAAGTTCATCATCATTTGCATGGATTACATTCACCTTGCTCAGGACCAAACAGCAACAACCATTTCCAGAAATATTTGTTTTCTCAAACTGAGTCTTTGTATCCACTTAAACACACACATGCCTGAATCTTCCAAGTCACAGAGAGGACTGTTCTACTATGAATCATTATGGGTAATTAAAGCTACAATCTATAAAAGTAATGTGAGCAAGCAGGTGTGGTTTGCAGGTCTACAGGATTGTTTTTATTTATTTATTTTTTATAAAAAGCAAATGGAAATGCAAATTGAAACCACAATTAAATACCACTTTATACACATTAGGATAACTATAATAAAGAAATGAGCAATAATAAGTGTTGATAAGGATATGGAGAAATTGGAACCCTCGTACACTACAGTGGGAGTGTGAAACAATGGAGTAAATTTAGTAATAGTTTGAAAAATTTCCTCAAATATTTCCTCAAAATGTTAAGCATAAAGCTATAATAGGTACCACACTAGTAATTCTGCACCCACAAGAATTGTAAAGATATGACCACACAGAAATTGATATACAAGTCTTTAACAGGACATGCCCCAAAGCAGAAACTGAACTGTCCATAAAGGTATAAGGAAAATGTAGTATATCCAAACAATGGAATATCATTTAGTCATAGAAAAGAAATGACATACTGATAACATGCTACAACATATATGAGTACTGGAAACATTAAATGAAAGAATCCAGGTGCAAAAAGTGCTATACTGTAGGACTCAATAAATGTGAAGTATTTGGAAGAGACAAATCCATACAGTCAGAAAGTAGACTATTGACGCCAGGGGAGTGGGGAGAGGAGGGAATGGAGCAACTGCTA
This sequence comes from Glaucomys volans, assembly GCA_020662805.1. Classification (NCBI taxonomy): domain Eukaryota; kingdom Metazoa; phylum Chordata; class Mammalia; order Rodentia; family Sciuridae; genus Glaucomys; species Glaucomys volans. The sequence goes on from JAJEJO010047194.1 coordinate 2,201, forward strand.
ATGGGAATAACTTTTGGGGTGTGAGTTTGAGGGCATTGATTTCTTTTTAGGTGATAAACACATCCTGGAATTTGGCTGCAGTGTTGGATGCACAACTCTGTAACTATACTAAAAACGATTGTGAATTATAAACTTTAATGGTGAATTTTAAGTTATATTAAAAGGATATTCCTTAATGTATATTTAAGGCATATATTTTGTGTGTGAAAAAAGCTGTTACTTAAAAAAATAAAGAAAAAGTAAAAACTATTTTGAAGTGATAGCACCTAAATAATCTACAATAAGGACAAGCAGGGATCTTCCCGAATTATGATCTTCTTATTGTTGTATGAATGGAACTGGCAGAAATTCTTCAAATGTTTCTCAGATGTCACTATGACAGAGGAACCACTTAGCAATGACTGTATTTGTATCTTCCAGTAATGAGTTTATCACAGAATTTATTATAACTAATTCTATCCTTTTTTTTCTTTTTTTTGTTTACTTCTTGATTCATTGAACACAAATGGAGTACAGCTATTGTTTCACTGGTTGTACACAAAGTAGAGTCACACCATCTGTGCGTTCATGCATGTACACAGGGCAATGGTATCTGTCACACACTCTGTTATTATACTTACCCCCCACCCCGCCCCCACCCCTCCCTTCCCTCTATGCTATCTATCTTTCCTCCATTCTTGCCACCCTTCACCCCCACATTATGCATCATCATTCAATTATCAGAGAGACAATTCGGCCTTTGGATTTTTGGGATTGGCTGATCTCACTTAGAATAATTTTATTTATTCCATAATTTTATTCTTCTTTATGACTGAGTAATATTCCATTGTGTATATATACCACAGTTTTTTTATCCATTCATCTACTGAAGGGCATCTAGTTTGATTCCATCATCTAGCTATTGTGAATTGAGCAGCTATGAACATTGATGTGGCTGCATCACTGTAGCAATCTGATTTTAAGTCCTTTGGGTATAGGCCAAGGAGTGGGATAGCAGGATCAAATGGTGGATCCATTCCAAGTTTTCTAAGGAATCTCCACACTGCTTTCCAGAATGGCTGCAACAACTTACACTACCACCAGCAATGTATGAGTGTACACTTTTCCCCACATCCTCGCCAAAACCTGTTGTTGCCTGTGTTCATAATAAAAGACATTATAATTGGGGTAAGATGAAATCTTAAGGTGGATTTGATTTGCATTTCTCTTATAACAATGGATGTTGAACATTTTTTCATAAATCTAATAATTGTTTGTAGATCTTCCTCTGTAAAGTGTCTGTTCATTTCCTTGGCCCATTTGTTGATTAGGTTATTAGTGTTCTTGGTGTAAAGATTTTTGTGTACTTTGTAGATTCTGGAGATTAATGCTCTATCTGAAGTGTCCCGCCTGAGTCAGCGATCCCAGAGGCTCCCGGCCAGACCTCTCCAGAAGCCACGGAGAGGACCCAGGCAGCCGGAGATGGGCCCTCTCTGCCAGGGAAGCTACAAAATGGCACCGAGTGGTCCAAACTCCCTGCCAGAGTCAGCGATCCCAGAGGATCCTGGCCAGACCTCTCCAGAAGACATGTCGAGGCCCCAGGCAGCCAGAGATGGTCAGTCTCTGCCTGGGAGGTTGCTGTCTGGTGCCAGAGCTCAGCCAGTGACTCTAAAGCCGCTGCTGGGGACCCACACTCACTTGCTAGCTGGCACAGACCCAGGTAGGTGACTCCAAAGCAGCTGCAGGGTAGAGCGCTCCTGGGTGGTAGCTGCCCGTGGCCGGGCTGAGCCCCGCCCGACAGAGTTGGTTCCGGAGCGGTGACCGGGTACCCCTTATATGTGATTTGAATATAAAATCTCCTTGAGAGCCATATTCCTGCTGTTTGAATCCTGAGCAAGTAGGAATCCACGGAGCAAGTAGAAATGCAGCCTTCCTCTAGCCCGCCATCTTGAATCTAGCTGACTGTATTCTTAATAGGAGATTCTAATTGAGGTAAGATGAAATCTTAAGGTGGTTTTGGTTTGCATTTCTCTTATAACAATGGATGTTGAACATTTTTTCATAAATCTGATAATTGCTTGTAGATCTTCCTCTGTAAAGTGTCTGTTCATTTCCTTGGCCCATTTGTTGATTGGGTTAATAGTGTTCTTGGTGTAAAGATTTTTGTGTACTTTGTAGATTCTGGAGATTAATGCTCTATCTGAAGTGTGGGTAGCAAAGATTTTCTTCCACTCTGAAGGCTCTCTCTTCACATTGCTGATTGTTTCCTTTTCTGAGGAGAAGAATTCTAGTTTGCCTCTATCCAAGTCATTGATTCCAGCTTTTATTTCTTGCGCTTAGGGAGTCATGTTAAGGAAATCTGGTCCTAGGCCAACATGATGAAAATTTGGACCTATTTTATCTTCTATTAGCTGCAGGGTCTCTGTTCTAATTCCTAGATCCTTGATCCATATTGAGTTGAGTTTTGTACAAGGGAGAGATATGGGTTTAGTTTCATTTTGCTGCCTATGGATTTCCAGTTTTCCCAGCACCAATTGTTGAAGAGGCTGTCTTTTCTCCATTGTATGTTTTAGGCTCATTTGTCAAGTATGAGATACTGTTTTTAAGTGGGTTTGTCTCTGTGTCCTCTATTCTGTACCATTGATCTACCTGTGTATTTTGGTGCCAATACCATGTTGTTTTCATTAATATTGCTCTGTAGTATAGTTGAAGGTCTGGTATTGTGATACCCCCTGTATCGCTCTTCTTGCTAAGGATTGCTTTAGCAATTCTGGGTCTCTTATTCCTCCAAATGAATTTCATGATTGCTTGCTCTATTTCTATGAGGTTGATCATTGGGATTTTAATTGGAATTGCATTGCATTTGTATAGCATTTTTGTAAGTATGGCCATTTTGACAATATTAACTCTGCCTATCCAAGAACATGGGAGAGCTTTCCATGTTCTCAGATGCTCTTTAACTTCTTTCTTTAGTGTTCTGTAGTTCTCATTGTAGAGGTCTTTCACTTCTTTTGTTAGATTATTCCAAAGTATTTTATTTTTTATGTTAATGTGAATGGTTCAGTTTTCCTAATTTCTCTCTTAGAGGATGCATCACTTATGAATAAAAATGCATGAGTCTTGTGAACATTAATTTTATATCCTGCTAATTTACTGAATTCATTTATGAGTTATAGAAGTTTTCTGGTGGAATTCTTAGGGTCTTCTAAATAGAGAATCCTGTCATCAGCAAATAGGGATAGTTTGAGCTCTTCTTTTCCTATTCATATTCCTCTAATTTCTTTGGTCTGTCTAATTGATCTGGCTAGAGTTTCAAATACAATATTGAATAGTAGTGGCGAAAGAGTGCATCCCTGCCTTGTTCCAGTTCTCAAGGGGAGTGCATTCAATTTCTCTCCATTTAGAATGATGTTAACTGTCGGCTTAGCATAGATAGCCTATACAATGTTAAGAAATGTCCCCATTATCCCTATTTTTTCTAGTGTTTTGAGCATGAAAGGTTGTGGTATTTTATCAAATGCTTTCTCTGCATCTATTGAAATACTCATGTGTTTTTTGACTTTAACTCTGTTGATGTGGTGAACTACATTTATTGATTTCCAAATGTTGAACCTACCTTGCATCCCCTGGATGAAATCCACTTGATCATGGTGCACTCTCTTTTTAAGATGCTTTTGTATGCAATTCACTAAAATTTTGTTAAGAATTTTTGCATCGATGTTCATAAGAGATACGAGTCTGTAATTTTCTTTCCTTGATGTGTTCTTCTCTGGTTTTGGTATCACGGTGATATTAGCTTCATAGAATGAGTTTGGAAGGGTTCCCTTCTCCTCTATTTCATGGAATACTTTGAGGAGTATTGGAATTAGTTCTTTTTTGAAGGTCTTGTATAACCAGCTGTGAATCCATCTGGTCCTGGACTTTTCTTTGTTGGTAGGCTTTTGATGACTTCTTCTATTTCATTGCTTGAAATTTATCTATTTATGTTGTGTATGTCCTCCAGATCAGTTTGGGTGGCTCATATGCCTCTAGGAACCTGTTGATATCATCCAGGTTTTCTATTTTGTTGGAGTATAAATTTTCAAAGTAGCTTCTTAAAAAGTTTTGTATTTCAGTTGTGTGTGTTGTAATATTTCCATTTCCATCACGATTTTTAGTGATTTGGAGTTTTTCTCTCCTTCTCTTCATTAGTTTGACTAAGGGTTTATCAATTTAGTTTATTTTTTCAAAGAACCAACTTTTTGTTTTGTCAATTTTTTGAATTGTTTCTTTCGTTTCAATTTCATTGATTCCAGCTCTGTTTTTGATTATTTCCTGACTTCTACTACTTTTGGTGATGATCTGTTCCTCTTTTTCTAGGGCTTTGACCTGAAATGTAAGGTCATTGATTTGGTGACTTTTCATTCTTTTATTCAATGCACTCCATGCAATGAATTTTCCTCTTAGCACTGCGTTCATAATGTCCCAGAGAATTTGATATGTTTCATCTTTGTTCTCATTGACCTCTAAGAATCTTTTAATTTCCCCCCTAATATCATCTGTTATCCATGCATCATTCAATAGCATATTATTTAATCTCCAGGTTTTGGAGTAGTTTCTGTTTCTAACTTTATCATTGATATCTAATTTCATTCCATTATGATCTGATAGTATACAATGTAGTATCTCTATGTTTTTGTATATGCTAAGAGTAGCTTTGTGGCCTAACATGTGTTCTATTTTAGAGAAGGAGGCTTGAGCTGCTGAGAAGAAAATATATTCGCTATTTGATGGATGGAATATTCTATATATGTCTGTTAAGTCCAAATTAGCGATTGTGTCATTGAGTCCTTTGGTTTCTTTGTTCAATTTTTGCTTAGAAGATCTGTCCAACGGTGAGAGTGGTGTATTAAAGTCCCCCAGTATTATTTTCTTTTGGTCTATTTGGCTCCTGACGTTGAGAAAGATCTGATTGATGTACATGTATGCCCCACGGTTTGGTGCATAAATATTTATGATTGTTATGTCTTGATGATTTATGCTTCCTTGAAGCAGTATGAAATGTCCTTCTTTATCCCTTCTGATTAACTTTGGCTTGAAGTCTGTTTTAACTGAAATGAGGATGGAAACTCCTGCTTTATTACTCAGTCCATGTGCATGGTATGTTTTTTCCCAACCTTTCGCCTTTAGTTTTTGGGCATGTTTTCCTATGAGATGAGTCTTTTGAAGGCAGCATATTGTTGGGTCTTTCTTTTTAATCCAATCTGCCAGTCTATGTGTTTTGATTGATGAGTTTAGGCCATTTACATTCAGGGTTATTATTGAGATATGACTTGTATTTCCTGTCATTTTAGCTTTTTGGGGGTTTTTAGCGTAACTTTGTTTCTCCTTTGATTGACTCTTTAGGGTAGTTCCTCCCCATGATGACTGTGATTGCTATTTTTCATTTCTTCCTCTTTGAATATATTGTTGAAAATGTTCTGTAGGGCAGGCTTTCTCTTTGTGAATTCTTTAAGCTTTTGTTTATCAAGGAAGGATTTTATTTCATCATTAAATCTGAAGGTAAGTTTTGCTGGGTATAAGATTTTTGGTTGGCATCCATTTTCTTTCAGAGTGTGAAATATGTTTTTCCAGGCCCTTCTTGATTTTAAGGTCTGGGCTGAGAAATCTGCTGATATCCATATTGGTTTCCCCCTGTAGGTAATCTGATGCTTTTCTCTCACAGCCTTTAAATTTCTATCTTTGTTTCATATGTTAGGTATTTTCATTATAATGTGCCTTGGGGTGGATCTGTTGTAATTCTGTGCATTTGGCGTCCTGTAAGCTTCTTGTAATTGATTTTCCATCTCATTCATCATAGGTGGGAAATTTTCTGATAATATTTCATTGAACAGATTACTCATACACTTGGTTTGTATTTCTGTGCATTCCTCAATCCCAATAACTCTTAAATTTGGTCTTCTCATGATGTGCCATATTTCTTGGAGTTTTCATTCATGATTCCTAACCATCTTCTCTATTTGTTTGACTTTGTTTTCAAGATTTAAATATTTTGTCTTCATTGTCTGAGGTTCTGTCTTCCAAGTGATCTATTCTGTCAATTATATTGAGTTTTTCACTTGGTTTATTGTTTCCTTCATTTCCTTGTTTCTTTCAGGGATTTCTGTTTGTTTTTTTCTTAGAACTTCTATCTCTTTATTGAAATGATTTTTTGCTTCCTGCAATTGTTCTATTAGCTGATTATTCATAGCCTGAATCTGCTCTCTCATCACATCATTCTCTTCTTGGATCATTTTCATTATGAACATTTTGAACTCCTTTTCTCTCATTCCTTCTACCATGCAATGTTCTGGTTCTCTTGTTATATAATCTGTTTGTTTGGGACAATTTCTTCCCGTGTTTTCTCATGTTGCTCATGTTTCTTCCCCTCTTGTAATGCGAATTTGAGGGATTGCAATTTCCCTTTGAAGACTTAACGTGTCCCTGCAGATTTCCAGTAACTCACCTGATGTTTGAGCAATGCTTGTTCAAGCAGTGACCCAGGAAATCTGTTGTCCCACTACCTTCAGGTTGGGAATGATCAATGCTTCTGGGCAGAGGCAGCCTGGTGTTGATAGAAAATCAGATACACCAAGGTGCTAGATCCTGGGCCAGGGTGTGGACCTGGGCACTAGACCATGTTGGGATGGGGCACACAACTGTGCTCAGTGATGGAGACACTGGGCTTGAGAGCTTAAGCAGGCCTGAACTCGTCTCTGGGCCCTCAGGTGGTGGCAGGTGGTTGCTCTCTCCTGGGGACATTAAAAAATGGCGCCAAAGGCCCTAAGCTCCCCAATGGAGGCAGTGACTCCAGCTGCTCCAGGCCAAACCTCCCCAGGAGCCGCTGTGCAGTGCCTCGGAAGACCAGACCTCAGCTCCGAGGACTCAGGCGGCGGAAGATGGTCCCGCTGTGCCAGGGTAGCTGCAAAAAGGCCCCGATTATTGATTCTTTATTTACCTGAATCTATTTTGAAGCCAATATCATGCCATTTTTTTACTATTGCTCTATAGTATAGTGAAGGTCTGATACTGTAATATCTCCTGCTTACTCTTCCTGCTCATCATTGCTTTGTCTATTCTGTGTCTCTTATACTTCCAGATGAATTTCATGATTGTGTTCTCTATTTGTATGATGAATATCACTGGGATTTTAATTGAATTTGCATTAGATCTCCACAGTGCCTTTCCATTTTTCCCAGCACCATTTCTTGAATAAACTATCATTCCTTCAGTGAATGTTTTTGGCACCTTTGTCTTGTATGAGATACCTGTATTTATGTGGTCTATCTCTGTGTCTTCTATTCTGTACCATTGGTCTATATGTCTGTATTGATGCCAATACCATGCTGTATTTATTATTGTAGTTCTGTATTATAGTTTGAAGTCTAGTATTTTTATGCCTTCTGCTTCACTTCCTTGTAAAGGATTACTGTGACTATTCTGGGTTTCTTATATTTCCAAAAGAATTTCATGATTTCTCTTTCAAGTCCTATGATGAATATTATTGCAATTTTAATAGGAATCACACTAAATTTGTATAACACTTTTGGTAATATGGCCATTTTGAAAATATTAATTCTGCCTAAACAGGAGCATGGGAGATCTTTCCATCTTCTAAAGTCTTCTTCAATTCCTTTTTTTAGTTTTCTGTAGTTTTCATTGTTGAGGTTGTTTACCTATTTAGATTGATTCCCAAGTATTTTATTTTTTGAGGTGATTATGAATGGGGTAATGGTCTTTGTTTTTCTTTCAGTGGATTCATTAGCGATGTATAAAAATGTGTTTGATTTATGGGTATTTATTTTATATCTCTTTTTAATTCATTTATTTTGATTCATTGTACACAGAGTACAGCTATTGTTTCTCTGGCTATACATGAAGTAAACTCATACCATCTGTGCATTCATAAATGTACACAGGGCAATGATGTCTGCCTCACTCTGTTTTCATTCTTAACCCCCACCCTGACCTCACTCCTCACTTCCCTCTATGCTATCTATCCTTTCCCCATTCTTGCCCCCCTTCCACCCCACATTAAGCATCTTCATTCACTTATCAGATAGAGCATTCAGCCTTTGATTTTGTGGATTGGCTAATCTCACGTAGCATGACAGTCTCCAACATCACCCATTTACTTGCAAATGCCACAATTATATTCTTCTTTGTGGCTGAGAAATATTCCATTGTGTATATACACCACAGTTTCTTTATCCCTTCATCTATTGAAGGACGTCTAGGTTGGTTCCACAACCTAGCTATTGTGAATTGAGCAGCTATGAACATTGATGTGGCTGCAGCACTGTAGTACGCTGAGCTCAAACTATCCCTATTTGATGATGACATGATTCTCTATTTAGAAGAGCCTAAAAATTCCACCAGAAAACTTCTGGGACTCTTAAATGAATTCAGTACAGTAGCAGGATATAAAATTAATGCTCATAAATCTAATACATTTTTATTCATAAGCGATGCATCCTCTGAGAGAGAAATTAGGAAACCTATACCATTCACAATAGTCTCAAAAAAAAATACTTGGGAATCAATCTAATAAAAGAGGTGAAAGATCTCAACAATGGGAACTACAGAACACTAGAGAAAAAAAAATTAAAGAAAATCTGAGAAGATTGAAAGATCTCCCATGTTCTTGGATAGGCAGAGTTAATATAGTCAAAGGCCATACTACCAAAAGCACTATACAAATTCAATGCAATTCCAATTGCAATCTCAATGGCGGAGCTCGTGGATATAGAACAAGCAATCATGAAATTCATTTGGATGAATAAGAGACCCAGAATAGATAAAACAATTCTTAGCAAGAAGAGCAAATCAGAGGGTATCACAATACCGGATCTTCAACTATATTACAGAGCAATAGTAACAAAATGACGATGCATAATGCAGGAGGAAAGATAGATAGCATAGAGGGAAGGGAGGGGTTGGGTCGGGGTGGGGGGTAAGAATAATAATAGAATGTGACAGACATCACACAGATGGTGTGACTCTCCTTTGTGCACAACCAGAGAAACAATAGCTGTACTCCATTTGTGTTCAATGAATCAAAATTAAATAAATTTTAATAAATAAATAAATTATTATAAAAAGGCAATCCTGCTCAAAGTCATCCAGTGAAGAATACAATAAATACCCACCTCTCTAAATGTGCAGACATTGATCCATGTCCACCAGGAAGAATAGCAATCAGAGAAATATTTTATTACCAAAGGGACAAAATGTAGTGCCTTGACTAACATTAGAATGTATAAATTTCCAGCAAAATGCAAAATGATTGCTTTAGGGAGACCCAGAAAATGTCAAGAAAATAGCATAACAATTCAATGAAAAGAGAAAAACTGTAAGTGATCAGAATGAAAAACTTATATAATACATAATATTCTTCTCAGTATTTCTCTACATGGACATTTGTATGTGTATGTGCATATACACATATTTATATGCACACATATATGTATCACTTAAGTAGTAGCTCTGGATGAAGAGGAGTAGAATGAACCAAAGGAAAAATGGGATCAATGCATCAGCAGCGTGACTGATAAAGCAGATGAAAGAATCTTGATCTCAAAGGTAGGTTAATGGAAAACACAATCAAAGAGAAGAACAATCTCAAACAACCTAATGTTGCATAGCAATGATCTAGAAATCTGAGAATAAACTCATCCTCGAATTAGTAAAGTAAGGAAGGAAATAACCAATATCAGAGGAAAAATAAACAAAGGCTAGAAAAATAGAATTACCAATGAAACAATAGTTGCATATTTGAAAAGCTAACATTGACAAATTTTAATTAATTAACTAAAAAAGTGAGAAGACTCATGAAAATAAAAGAAGAAATGAAAATGAGGGATTAGTGCCAGTATCAAAGAAATACAAAAATCATATGAGACTGTCATGAAGCATTATATCACAAGTTTATATTCTAGCAGATGGGAATAAATTCCTTCACACACACAGTGTACCAAGGTGGAACTATGAAGACATAAGTCAATCAATAACTGATTTAATATTATACCACAAATTCATAGTGATTGAAACAGTGTTGTGCTGGTATAAAAACATACATAAATCAAGGGCATGGACTAGAAGACCCAGAAGCAAATTCATGCATTCATAGTCATCTGATTTTTGACAAAGTTCCCATGAACACAATGAAAAATGCCTTCAAACAGTGGTGTGGGAAATCTGGACATCCACATGCAGAAGACAAAACTTAGACTCTTACATGTAGAATGAGCTACAGACTTGTAATGCCAGTGACTCAGGAGGCAGAAGCTGGAGGATCACAATTCAAAGTCAGCTTCAGCAACTTAGCAAGGCCCTGAGCAACTTAGTGAGGCTCTGTCTCAAAATAAAAAAAAAGATAAAATGGGCTGGGGATATGGATCAGTGTTTGAGCACCCCTGGGTTTAATCTCTGGTACCAAAAAAAGAAACAACAACAACAACAACAACAACAAAAAGAATGTGCTATAGATTTAAAAGCAAGGTCTGAAAGAATATAACAGTTAAAACATAGGAGAAAAACTAATGTGGGTCTGGGCAATGATTTTTGGAAATGACCTCTAAAGCACTGGCAACAAGTGCAAAAATACACAAAGGAAGTATGTCAAACTCAGAAGCTGCTGAGCAGCAAAAAAAGACTTGGTAGAGAGAACAGAAAAACTGTGGAAGGAGAGAAATTGTTTTCAAAATATAGGCCTGATAAGGGGGATAATATCCAAAATACAAAGAGCTCAAATAATTCCACAGTAAGAAAAAACTCTGATTATAAACTGGGCAAAATGCTTAAATAATTACTTCTCTGAAGAAGAAATGCAAATGCCTACAATGTAGGTCTCTAAAAAGTTGCTTTACACCAGTAATCATCAGAGAAATGAAACTCAACACAACTGTGAAGTCAGTTCAAATCTGTCATAATGGCCATTATCAAAAGACAAAGAGTGACTGTTCAAAAGAATGCAGAGAAAAGGGAACACTTTAACAGTACTGGTGGAAATGCAAACTAGTACAAACAACAAAGAAAACAATACGAAGGTCCCTAAAACATTACTAATAGTACTGTGGAATTATCCAGCTGTACCAACACAGGATGCATAATACATAAAGGGATCCATCTGCTCTGCTCTGATTTGCAGCACCCTTCACCAAAGCCACCACGTGGAATCAGCCTGAGTGTCCGTCAACAGAGGAGTACATGGAAAACACATGGCATAGGCACAATGAGGTACCACTTGGGTGTAAGAGGAAATAAATCCTGTCATTTACAACATGTATAGCCATGCCTACCACTATTCCCCTCAGTGTTTGACATGGTTCCACTGGGAATAATGAAGATTCTTGCACTGTCTAATCTTCTGGGAAATGTGGATGTGACAGGCTCTTTCTTGTTTTGTTATTTCTTATTGTAATTGGTAAAGATTTCCATAGATAATCAGACATTAAGTGAATTGGAACATAAAAATAACACCGCTCAAGCCTTAATTGATTTCATATTAATATTACCTTAAGCAAACAGAAAAAAATGGTGTGGGTCAGATCAACAAGAGTTATTGTCCACTGCTCTCAGCTTAAAGCAGCCAGAATGCCTGTCTGCTTTGGTCCCAACCAGGATGTGCCCCCCTCTTAGTGAAACTGTTTTCACAGTTCAGGGACCACAGTGGATTGCATGTAAGATTGATGGGAAGCTGTATTTGGGTGTCAATTAACTATTAACAAAGGAAGTTCCACTTTATATACTATAGACAGGTCAAAAGGTATTTATGGTCATATCAACCTCCCAGAGATGTCTAAAGTACAGCTGTTTTCCTTGACATAACTTTAAACCATGACATGTCAACACCTATATAGTTTATGAGGATGGCCTCAACTTTTATTGTTCCTAATAAGATGAAAACCAGAACCAGTTAATGGTTTAGTGTTGTTTTGTTTAGAAAAGTAGGAGAACTTGATTTGTTTTGTTTATACTTAGGTCCATCACGTTCCTTTAGAGCTTTATCACCTCCCCTTCTATATAACCTCAAAAGAATGTACTCAAGCTGAGTATATAGATATATATAGATCATGTGTGAAATGGTAGTTGGACTTAGAATTAAGCCATGTAACAGTAAAGTTAAAACTAAGCCTCAAATCTTCCAGTCTGTGTCACTTTATTCTCGTCACTGACGCCTTCCCCCACCAAGCTGTGCCAGGACCCCTGCTGAGGCTGGACCTCAGCAATGAATGAACTTGGAGTCTATTCTTTTAATTCGAGTATACCATGCACAATAAGATAAATACCATGTGATCTCCCTCATTCTTGTAATTTTAAAACTTTGATCTCATGGGAATGGAGAACTGAGCAGTAGCTACCACAATCAGGAGGTTTGGGGAAATACTGGTCAAAATTTACACAATCCCATTTACAGGAGACAGGAGGAATGTACTCAAGAGATCTATCGTACGGCATCACTGCTAGGCTTAGTGACAGTGCAGTGTATGGTAGAAAATGTTGAGCTAGCATTAAGTATTCTCACAATAACAACTCATGAGGGAATGCAGGTGTTAGGTTTTCAGATTTAGCCATGACATGAAATAAATTCTTCAGAATATCATATTGGGTATAATACATATGTACAATTTTATGTCAGTTTAAATAAATATACAAATGAGTTGAAAAACAGAAATGGTAAAGAAAATTAAAAAGAGAGGACTTCTTTTCTTCTACAACATTTTGAATCTGAACTGCTTATGAAAGTTTCAAAGATTATGAAGTGAAGGCCCATCATGGTAGCTTCTTGTAGGAGATGCCATTTCCTAGGGGACACCTTACTACATTTAAGTCAAAACAACAAAGAAAAAGTATTTTTTCCTTGAATGAAAACAACCCATCTTACCTTGCCACTGCCTCCACAGGAACAAAAATGATGAAATTTTCCACTCTGCCACCTCCTTTGTACCCCAATTGAACTGAATGGTTTGGAGAGTGGAAAGTCAATAGAACAATCTACTTAATGAGGAGCTCTGAGAATCCAACCCTTGGGAGAGGGGAAAATTTAATAATGCTCCTGGTGTCTCCCATCTGTACTTCTCTAATATCTGCCTACATGAACAACAACTCAGCTTCCTACAGACAGATTGCAGAGGAAAGAAACTTCAATGAGAATTGGTGGAAAGGAGGCCATGTGTCCTGGTAAGTAAGGCTGGTGAGACAACATGTAGTGGGCTTTGCCTCTAGAACAAAAAACACTGTGGCATAAGTGAACATGTCTTGGTTGTGGTTTGAAAACAACCATTCCTTTCTGGGTTAGGGACTGTGCCTGGTTTCTTCCTTTAGTGTCAGCCTCAGCCCTGGCTACCACTCACAGTAATGGCTGTAGGAATTTCTCAAATCATTTACATATTGAGCTTATGTTTATAACTTCATATCATTGACCAAGTTTTGTGACAAAGTACATTGTTTTAGACTAGCTTCCATGCCCAAAATTGATATTACTTTTAATCCTGTTTTACTCATTTAAAATAGATACGAACACATCTTATTACCTTCACAATTTGATTCTATGTCTACATTCAGGTGTACAAGAAACTGAAAGATTTCTCTTGTTTTCTACTAGACATTTTGATCCTGATGTATATTATAAATCCATATTATGCATTGTGTTTGTTCAGCAACTACTCTGTGACAATGCCATTGAAGTCCCAGGAGAAGTATTGACCCCAAATGTCACAACGTCAGAGCCACAATGAACACCAACTGAGAGGGTTTTAAAGACCACAGAAGCCCAATGGTAGGCCTTGGTGCACACTCTGTCCTTGCTCTCCCTCCTGACCCTCATCCCCTGCTCTCCCTCACACTGGCTTTTCTAACCCCTCTAGTTCCGGTTCACATCTGATAGGGCAACTGAACCTTATGTTTTCTCAGTCGGCAATATTTCTTCTTCCCTTGTGTCCCCTATTTAATAATGGATCCTTCTTCTCCTCTCAGCTCAAGTATTCCTATTTCAGAGTAAACTCTGGAACTACTTTCACAGGGTAAATTGGTCTCTAGTGATTTCTTTTGCTGTCTTGAACTAATGTTCCTCTTTACTAATAATAATCCTTTCAGTTGTGGAATGTAAACACTTATTTTAAAATTTTAAATTGGCTTTTTGATTTTTCTAAAAATGAAAGAATTCATACAATTTTGGAATATTTTATTATTTTTTTAATCTTGCACATTCAATTTATTTATACCATATATGCATATGTATGTGCATAATCACATATAATGAAATATGTATAGTAGAGTTAATAAGCTGAGAACAGATATGTGATTCATCCAGAATCACCTGCTGATGCCTCCAACTTTTGAATATCCCAGTCTCAACATAACAAAATGAAGAGTTGATTTACTTTCCTAAATTGGTGGATGATAAAGGAATTTTCAGGCAACCACAAAGATCACAGACTCAATCTTGGACTTGCATGCCTAGAGGTTTTGTTAGTTACATGGAATAACAGGCGTTAAGGACTATCTGAGGAGAGGAAGGAGTTATAGAGGAGAATCAAAGTTCAAACTGAAAATTTCAGCCTGTCCATGACTGGCTAGAAATACAGATTGGAAGGCAAGTTAAGTTGAGGTAATGATGGAACCCTTCTTGAAAATACTTATCAGGTAATTGGACAGACCAAGTTGAAGAAGGACAGGAGGTAAGGTCCACAGTGTTAATCATACAAGCTGAATTTATGAACTATGGGAAAATCTTGTTGAGTAGACACCAAACACAGTTTGGAATGTACACACAGTTAAGGGTCAAATTGGGAAAAGTGAAGCTAGGTATTGAAAATGAACCTAATTTGGGAGGTAAGAAGAGAAGTGAGACAGTGTGGATCACAGAAGAAGTTCAAGGATTAATGGACTTCCAACGGTGTCTTCCCCATCTCCAGTCATCATTTCATACCCTCTCAGCTCTCTCTCCTAGCTTTCCCACTTCCTGCATCATCAATCACCTCTTTCCCATTTCCCTCTCTATAATTTTCCCCATCTTCTCTCCAGGTCTTCTGGGCAGGTGTGCTCATCCCTGTTGCATAGCACAGTGGAGAAGTCCTTGGTCTGGTTATCAATGTTTTTCACCCTCGTTTCCAGGAGATTCTGATGCAACTACTCTTACTGAGACAGTCTTCCCAGGCAACACATTAAGGGCTGTGTGAGCTTCCTGTAGCTATGATAATATACCAAAGAAAAAACAACTTAAAAGCATGAAAGATTTGTTTAGGCTCACAGTCTTGGAGGTTGTGATCCACAGTCAAGTTACTTGACCCCATCATTCTGGGCCTGTGGTGAGCTCAGCAACCTTGCAGAAATTTGTAGATAATCCTATGGGTGTGAATAGAGTGCCCTATATGGGCCAGAAACTAATAGAAAGGATCTGCTGTTAGGTTATTGTGAAATGAAATGAAAGCAAGATGAAGAACTTGAAATCAAAGCTCTTATGTTGACTGGATTTTGACAATCAAGTTTTAAGAGGTGCCTACAAAGGTGCAAAACTCCAGGGGAGATCACACATATAGACTATGACACAAATGGCACCAACTGGAGCTTTGCCATTGCATGATCCTCCAAGAGTGCAGATGTCCTTTAAGGAATAAAGGACTGGCCAGAGGTAGTACACTGTAAATTAACAACAACTTCTGAAGACAATTGAGCCTGTCCTAGAAATAGGGAGGAGAATTGACTTTATAGGAAATCTACAGGTGAGTACTCCATGTGGGAATGTTCATAAACAAAGATTTAGAGGTAGCAGTTTGCCCCTGTTATGGTTGGGATCTTAAATGCTCCCCAAGGCTCATGTGTTGAAGGCTTGGTCCCCAGTGCAGCAGTGTTCAGAGGTGGGGTCTTTGGGAGGTGACTGCATGAGGGCTTTCACCTCATGGATTGATCTATTAATGGATTCATAGATTAATGAGTTTGGGAGGAGGGGATTTGTTCTAAAATTCCTTCTTCTGCCCTCCTTCCTGGCAACTATGAGGTGATCAGTTTTTCTCTGCCTTGTGATACCCATCATGATGTTCTAGCTCACAGTTTTGGAATATTTTAGATCAAATCCATCAACTAAATATTTTGACCTGTAAGTCTATTGATTTTAATACATCATCTCTCGAGAGCAGGGACACATGGAAGCGCAGCTCGGACCTGCCCTTTGTTAGACTGTTATGGTGGTATGGCTTTCCCAATGATCTATGTAGTTCCCAAAGTCCCCGTACTGTTTTCAATGACAGCAATACAAGCAGATTTATTGACATATTAATACAGAAGGTCACATTTATGAGAGGCCCATTTTAAGTCACAGGAAGAAACTACAGCAGAAATTTAATTAAATGGTATAGTTAAATTTCATTCTTCAGTGTTACCAGGTAGTGATGCTTACTGTGTCTGCTGCAAAGGCGAGGAACTTGTAATTAAGAGCACTTAATAACTTTCTCAAGGTCACAGAGATGCTGTGTTGGTAGAGGAAACTACTCCTGGAAGGCTGGCTCCAGAATCTCGTTTTTAAATCACAGCTCCATAGGGTACATTGGGAGACTTGTATATCCAAAGAATCACCAAAGAGGGGATTTTACAGGACTTCTTATAATAACAGTAGTTATAGTTTACTGAACTGCTCCTAAGTGAAACCACATTTTTACTTCACAAATGACATAATATCAATAACTTCATGCTTAGAGAAAAAAAAATAAGGTACACAGAGAGAACTATCACAGCACTATTAAGTGGTGCAACACAGAATAAAGATCATTTGAAATAAAAATCCACAACAAGCATAGATAGTATAAGATAAATAAATAGATGTCATTCTATTTGTCAGTACTTGCTTTTGTTTCCTGAACTACTGTAAATTATAGCCTGTCACAATATCTTGAACTATTTCCCCTATATTTTCCAATGGTTCTTTCAAAGTTATAGGACTTGATTTAATGTCTTGAATACATTCAGAGTTGGATTTTTACGTGATGAATGGTGGAATCTAGTTGCAATCATTTAAATGTGAGTATCCACTTTTGATTTCTGGTAATTTAAAGAAAGTTCATATGATTATACACTTTTAAGGAGAAATACACTACCACATGACTGAGAAAATCACACAAACTGGCAGAAGAAATACAGGATGAAGGATATCCATCCTAGGGAGAGCTTGTAAAGTGAAAATTAACTGAGATTCCAGATGGTTGTTCTTTGAAACTTACCTCCTCTAACATTTACACCAGCAACATGGAAGCTGAGAACCACACATTCCTATCACAGTTCCTCCTTCTGGGCATCTCAGATGATCCCAAATTGCAGCCTGTCCTCTTTGGGATCTTCCTGTCCATGTACCTGGTCACAGTGCTTGGGAACCTGCTCATCATCCTGGCTGTCAGCTCTGACTCCCACCTCCACACCCCCAGGTACTTCTTCCTGTCCCATCTGTCCTTGACTGACATATGCTTCATCTCCACCACAGTCCCAAAGATGCTGATGAACATCCAGACACAGAACAAAGAATCTCCTATACGGAATGCTTCATTCAAGTGTATTTTTTCCTTATGTTTCTTGGAGTGGATAATTTTCTGCTAACAGCAATGGTCTATGATTCCTTTGTGGCCATCTGCCACCCCCTGAACTACACAGTCATCATGAACTCTGGCTCTGTGTCCTCCTGGTTCTCTTGTCTTGGACCATCATGTTCTGGTTCTCCCCAATTCATATCATACTGATGAAGCGACTGACCTTCTCCATTGGTACCAAAATCCCACATTTCTTCTGTGAAGTGGCTCAACTTCTCAAGGTGGCCAACTCTGATACCTTCATCAATATCATCTTTTTGTGTGTGTCAAATGCCCTGCTGGACATGATTCCTATGACTGGGATCCTCTTCTCTTATTCTCAGATTGTCTACTCCTTAATGAGAATGTCCTCCATTGAGAGCAAGTATAAAGAATTTTCCACCTCTGGATCCCACCTCTGTGGGGTCTCCTTGTTCTATGGAACAGCACTTGGGGTTTACTTGAGCTTTGCTCTGACCCATTCTCCACAGGGAAGCACAATTGCCTCAGTGATGTATACTGTGGTCACCCCCAAGCTGAACACCTTCATCTACAGCCTGAGGAACAAGGATGTGAAGGGGGCTCTGGGGAGGCTGCTCAGCAGACCAGCTTCTTGTCTTTAATGGATCATTGACCTCAGAATTAAGGGGACATTGTCACTCCTAAGACAAATGTTATAAATGTCAATACCTGGCTCCTTTTTCCCACTATAAAACATGCATAATTTCTTCTATTGACAATGATTTACTTTTGCATATTCTTATGTTTATTTCTATCCAGAAACTCTTCCAGTAATTCCTTTTTTTCTAATCAATTTTTTTATTTGTTCTAATTTACCGTAATTCTTTTTTGCTTTTTCTTCCCTATACATAGTCCATAATGTTCCAGTTTTGCAGTTTTGTTGTTGTTGCTTTTTAGTTTTCTTACAGGAATTTCTTTTAATGTCAAATGCAAACATGGTTTCTGAAAAAAATATATTTAGAATGTTGATGTTCTTTAACTAATTGTATCATTTTTGTTCTCCCTAGAAGAAATGAAATTCATCATTGTGGTTGTTGTTTCATATCTATGACCTTGTTGATCCTGCAGAGATTTATTTGATATATTTTCTCTCAATCACACAATATCTGAAAGAAAGAGACCAAGAATGTGAGGGACGAAAGGTACCTTTAACTGGAAACAGAGCACAAATTCATACCTTCCTTATTCTACATTGGATAACAACAATGGTTGGATTTCGAACGTGAATGCCAGAGTCTGCCTTTCAAAGAGGTTTCCTCATAATATTCCTAGTGGCACAATGACTAGGATATCTCTGACATGTTGCTTCATTCTTTGTAACCCTAGAGGATTTTTTCCTTCATTCCATCATTATTTGCCTCCTTTCTTCTCACTGTTTTATTAACGTCAGCTAACTCTCATCCTTTCTGTGGCTGTATAATACCTCACTTTGAGTACACACTACAAGTTGTTTATTCTCTCACCCATTGATAAACATCTGGGAAATTTCTGTCTTTTTGTTGTTGTTGTTTTCAGTCCTGGGGATTGAACCCAGGACCTTGTGCTTGGGAGGCAAACATTCTACCAACTGAGCTATATCCCCAGCCCAATTTCTGTCTTTTTGCTGTTAGCTATCCCTATTGGGATGCATAATAGATCACTTGAAATTAGTCCTACATAACTGGAAATTTGGGCAGTTTGCCCAACATACACCCAATCTGCCAACCCCCAGCTC
>JAJEJO010047194.1:21587-58957 GCA_020662805.1 Glaucomys volans
CTTTCAGATTTCATTTGACAAAATATCATGCAGGTTCATCTGTGTCACACCAAGATAATCTTACCTTTTATGGCTAGCAGGTGCTCCTTTGTGTTTGTATACCACATTCTTTTAGCAATTCATCTGATTGTGAACTCTAATTTTGATCTCATGCCTTGATTCTTGGAGCAATGCCATGATAAAGGGGTTGTCCCTGAATCTTGGCACAGCGATTTCATATCTTGGGTAGATATGCAATAATCGGATTGCTAAATATTATGTTGGTTCTATTATAAGCCATTTCAGGAACCTGCCTCCTGTTTTTTCTCTTTACAACACTAATTTACATTGCCAACAGCATCATATTCAAAGTTCCCTTTCTTCACATTCTCAGTAGCATTTGTTAAATTTTGTGTTTTTGATAAAAGCCCCCTGAGAGTTGTGAATGCTACTTGATGTGGTTTTAATTTGCATTACTCTGACAATTACTTTATGTGCACTTCTTGCACATAAAGACTGCATTTCTTGAGAAAGGTCTTTTAGTGTCTTTGTTTGTTTATAATCAAGTTAATTTTTTGGTACTATTGGGTTGTTTGAAATACACTTATTTGGTGTATTGATCTCTTCTCAAACATGGCTTCCATGTATGTTGTTCCATTCAGTAGGCTGTCACTTTTTTCTGCAGAATATTTCTCCCCTGTGGAAGCTGTTTAATTGGAAGAAGTCTCAGTTTTCTCTTCGTGGTTTTGATGTGTGTGCTTTTGGGTATATATCCAAGGAGTCATTGCCAAAATCAATATCATATAGCTTTCTTCCATGTCTCATTTTAACAGTCTTACAGTTTGGGATCTTACATTTAAGTCCTTAGTCCATTTTTAGTGATTTTTTTCCTGTGGTATGAGATGAGGTTCTAATTTCATTCCTCTACATGTGGATATCCAGCTTTCCTAGCATTGTGGACTAGAGACTGTACTTCTCCCACAGTATGTTCACTTTGTCAAAAGGGGTTGGTCATGAATTGTTCTCATGAATTAGTGGATTTATTTCTGTGTCCTCTGTTGTGTTACAGTTTTCTTTGTATTTTTTCTATTCCTCTATCATGCTCCATTTTTGTTATGATGCTTTTATTAATTCTTAATTATGGTGAAGACTAGCAAATCTAATTTTTATTATTGTTGCTCATCCACTTGGTGCCATTTTAGTTACCCAAAATAATGACACTGTTCTGTTTTCTTCTAAGAGTTTTATGATTTTAGCCAATATATTTAAACTATTGGTGCATTTCTGAGTTAATTTTTAGGTGTGATATGAACTAGGAGTACATCTTTCTTCCTTCACATTGAGGTTCTTCCTGGAAACTTCACTATGACATTAATAATGCCCACTTTGTACTGAGATGTGGTGGCCTGGAATTCTGTCTGTTTAAATGACTTTACAAGGAGAGAGAATTGATGTGACAGAGGACCAGGTCAGAAAGAAAGTTTGATTATGATTCACTGAACCTTACCCATGATCTTCCAGTTCTCAGTTTAGCACTCAGTGAAAGTGCTTCCCAAATCTTGAGCCCCATGCATGATGATATAAACTCTTGTGGGGCACCATATGTGTTGTGATGTCAATGTCCCTTGGGCAACAGACTCTTAAGAATTGGATGCATCACAGGAATGTTCTTGTTGCATGTGCTTGTAATAAAAACCTGTGTGGAGTAGTTGGTCAAATTTCACAATTGCAGTAAGCCACAGTACCTGGATAATCATAAAACATAGTAAAAGATAATAGGGAGAGAAAAGACAGTTTTATATAATCCACATCTACCTAACCTAGGTAGTGCAGGGCACCAAGAGGCATTGTCACCTTGGAAAAGTGGAGGAAAGTAGACATGAGCATCTACCTTGGACCCTAATATTGGACATGATAAAATAATTTACAAGCTGTGAAGACCTCCATATGCCTCAAATACAGGATGGTTCCCACAGACTGAACTGATCAACAAATCCAAGCAGCAGGTATGAAACTGTTAACCCTGCAAGGCAGACTTGATCTACAGTCTGCACCATTAGCAGCTGGCTATGTTGGCTTTGGGCTCCAGACAAATCTCAGAAACAGACAAGCCCCAGCAGGCCTGGGCACAGGGCTTTCCCCAGCAGGACACCAGACTCATTGCCTATGAGGCTTTGTGAAGCCCTATGATTGCAGCAGCCTCAGTGGTCACAGAATTACAGCCTGGTACTTTGTTGGCAGCATGGTCCCAGCATTAGAGTGCCCCCTAGTGCTGCAGTAGCGACAGTGGCCCCAGCCTTAGGGACTGCACCTGCTCAGAAACCATATACAGAATTATTTTGAATACCATTTCCAGACAAAGTTAGTCTATGCCTCAGCAACACATAAAAAGAAATAAGTGAATAAATTAACATATTTTCAAAAGTCTATGAAGACGGCATTAAGTACCAACTTCTTTCAATATGCAGGCACTAGCAGGATCGAAACCAACAGGATCAAAACCAACCAGGAAATACAAAGGATCATAAGAAGCTATTAGGATCAATCACGTGATGATGAATTGAATAATCTAACAGAAGTGAACAAATTTCTTGATATATACCAAGATTGAATTTTGAAGAAGCATTTCAACTGCTACTAGATTTTAAAATATGCTACAAAGCTATAGTAGTTCAAACAGTGTGGTATGGGCAAAAACACAGATATATAGGCCAATGGAATAGAAGACTCAGGAAAAAAAATTTATATTTACAGACAACTCGTTTATGAAAGTTCCATGAACACATAATGAAAAATGGACAGTTTCTTCAAAAGTGGTGATAGAAAACTGAATTAATAGATACAGAAGAAGAAAGTTAAACTCTTATACATATAGCAAAATTAATACAAAATGGACCATTTAAAAGCAAGCCCTGAAAGCATAAACTATTAAAGGTAGTGAAACAGTGAAAAAATTCCATATTGATTTGGCAGTGATTTTTTTTTTTTGTAAGTAGATATGACCTCAAAAACATTGGTCACAAAAGCAATAATAGACAAATAGGGTTATATAAATCTTAAAATCTTCTGCATAGCTAAGGATAAATGTCAGCAGAGAAATAAAAAAAGTGGGAGATACTTTTTGCAAAGTATAGATATGATATGAGTGTAATATCCAAATATGTAAACAATTCAAATAATTCAATCGTAAGAAAATGATTAAGTTGAATAGAAATTGAACAAGAGAGCTCAACAGGAATTTCTTAGAAGAAGAAATATAAATGGCCAACAAGTACATAAAAAGTTGTTAAAATTACCAGTCATCCAGCCCTGGTGATGTAGGCATGTAATCCCAGGGACTCAGGAGGCTGAAACATGAGGATCATAGTTCACCTCAGCAACAGCAACTTAGAGAGGCCCTAACTAAGCAACTTAGTAAGTCCCTGTTTAAAAATAAAAAATGAAAAGGGCTGGGGATATTGTTCAGTGGTAAGTGTCCCTGGTACCAACAAAACAAAACCAAAAAACAGTCATCTGATAAATGCAAATCAGAACCATGTAGGACATTAATTGATATCTGTTAGATTGGCTGCTATCAATTGACAAAGATATGGAGGAAGAGGAGCACTTTAACAGCATTGATGGGAATGTACATTAGAATAAGAAGCATAGGAAACAATAAGAAAGGCCCTCAGGAAGCAAGACCAAAATAAGATGGAAAGAAGACTGGAGGAAATCCAATGAAAACAGAAGGGAGATCAATGGCCCAGAGAAAGAGGATTGAGGGGGAGGAGGGAGGGAAATACCAAGGAAGAATGGTGGAATGAAATTGACCAGACTATGCAATGTGAGTATATGATGACACCAGTGGGAATTCCACCCCGTATATGTCTATAAAGCACTAATTTAAGAGAAATAATAATGAATAAATAGAAAGATCAGTAGAGGAAGAACAGGGGTAGGACGGGAGATGGGAAGTACCAGAGATTGAAGTGGAACAATTACATTCCATGCATGTATAATTATGTCAAAATGAACCGCAATATTACATCTAACTATAATACCATAATAAAAAACATTTTAAAAATTAAAAATAGGAATACCAGGTGATGTGTCTGTCCCATTGCTTGGCACACATCTGAGACAGGGATCCCCATGGCAAGCAGCACTCCTTACAATTAAGGAAGTAGATCTCTGAGGGGGGAATGAGACCCTCAGACACCATGACTGGGACAAAAGGCAAACACTCCAGGGCTTCGGCTCCCCCATCCTCAGCTGCTGAGATCATGGCATGTGCTTCTCCTGCTTCCCGACCTTAGCTCATGGTTGGTGAGCTGTTGAGACTATGATGTACCCATCTTTAACTTCTCACTCACAGACTCTCAAAAGGTCTTTTGGGCCTCAAAACCAGGGCCAGGGTACCATCATTGTGGGTCTCCACAAAGTGCCAGGATGCCCTTATCATTTATCTCCACAAAGGCCCAGGACACCCCCGTTGTGGGTCTCCAAGAACAGACATCTCTAAGGACAGACAGCAAAAGGAAGGTCTGTCCAGGATCCCTCAAAATGACAAATTCCCTGGGCCCTTACCTTGTTATTTGACATAATTTATGCTCCTGATCTCAAGGCAGAGATATTTACAGACAATAAGGCATTGAGATGAAAAGCTAACGGTCATCCCCAGGATGATCAGCTGGACTGACTTTGCCTTCTTTGGAATTATAGTGCCCTGCCAGGAAAAGAAAAATACACCTCTGAATTTCACCTAAAGACAGTCAACACTCCTAATTCTTGGTGCCCCTGGCAAAGGTAATACAGCTAGCCCCCTCCTTTGTCCTGGGAGCCAGCTGGCACCCAGCTTTCAGTGTTGCACTCCAATCCCCCAGTCTGGAGCAGAAACCCTGATACAATCCTTGCCTGTACAGTTGCTCCCCTGACATATTTTTGTTCCTACCACTGCCAAGTCAAGGTCTCCATGTCCAGCATCACATTCAAGTAAATAAAAGTATATTGAGAAGATATCTACTCTACTGTGTTTTGCACAGCTATTCACAAAAGCCCAGATTTGGAAAGAACCTATGTGCCCATCACACAGTATATGGTAAACAGTGGTGGTGCACACTTGTAATCCCAGCAACTCAGGATGTTGAGGCAGGAGATCACAAGTTCATGGCCTAGGCAATGTAGCAAGGCCCTTAGCAATTTAGTGAAAACTTGTCTCAAATATTAAAAGATAAATAAAAGGGCTGGATATATAGCTCAGTTGGAAACTGCCCTTGAGCTCAATCCCTTGTACTAACCCAGGAAAATGTGGTACACATACAAAATGAAATACTTTGGGCAAAGGAAAGAAGGGAATTCTGTCATTTAGAACCCCATGGATGGACAACCTGGAGAACATTGCATTAACTGGAGTATACCAAACAAAATATACCAAACAATATTCTCCAAGTTGTATTGGAGATACACTGGAATACCCCAAACAAAATAAACATGACCACTAATTGTGGAATTCTTAAAAGTTCATCTGAAAGAAATAGAAAATAGAAACATGGTTACCAGAGGCTGGGACTTAGGTAGATGGTGGAGGAAATCTGTCAGTCAAGGGGTACAAAATGCTTTTCAGGTATGAAGAATAACTTCAAGGGACCTATTGTACAGCATTTTGACAGCATATTGTATTCCTGGAAATTATCCTGATGTGAAGTACAATCACCATTAATGTTATCATAATATTGATAAGTAATGAGATAATGCATGTTGATTTTTTGAAGAATCCATCATTGCATAATACAAACTACTTCTAGACAACATATTGCATATAATACATACCTATAATTTTATCTGTCAATTTCAATAAATATTAAATAAAAATAAAATAGGGAAAACATAGAAGAAAGGACTTCATTTGTTCCATAACATTGGGAATCTGAAATTACATCTGAAAACTCCAAGGATTATCAAAAGGTGGATATGATTCTTGGGACTGATTCCTTGTAGAAATTAACCTTTCTTTAGGGGCCACATTATGACTTTTGATTCAAACCAAAGCAAAAAATAGATTATTCTTGGAGAAAATAAATGCATCTCCCTGATGCCACTGCCCCCATGGACACAAAATTGCCTAGAAACGTTTGTCCTTATTGCCCCAAGGGAGTTGAAATGTTTGGAGAGTGGGAAAAAAAGAGAACAAATTGCTTAATGAGGAACTCGGAAAATTCAAACCTTGAGACAGGTGAAATTTGCAAGCATGCCTCTCCAGCCCCTGCCTGTGTTTCTCTGATCTCAGCCTCCTGGAGAACAAGTGGACTTCCTGGGGACAGATGGTCGAGAATGAAGGGCTTCAGTGAGGAACACTGGAGAGAGTGGAAGCTGGTGGAGTAAGGAGAAGAGGAATGTGGTTCCTAGGCTTGACCACTTCTTTCATCTTTGAAGTGAAGTCTCTGTTCTTTGAAGGGATCTTAGTTTCCATTGAGACCTCTGATATCCAGCAGTTCTGTTTTCCTTTTCTCAGTTTTTGGAATCTAGAACTTCCCACTGGTAAGAAGACTTTTTGGGGGTGGGAGGAGGGGAGATATTCCAAATCTTCTCTACTCTCACCTCTAAAATGTAGGTTTCTGTCAGATTTCTTTATCCCATTATTTATTTATTAACTAATCACTGATGATCTATTATGAATGAGGTTTTTATCTGTTCTGTCCAAAGGTGGTTTATATTTCCTATTATATCCCCTAACTATTTTCCTGGATGATTGGCTTTACTGACAACTCTTTCAGTTCTACCTTGTGGCAGTTCCCATTTGGCCTTGAGGTTCACACTGTTTTATGTCCTGATTGTAATTACTCCTCATGTTCTGAGAGCACTCCAATTTCAATTTTCTCATATTACCAATCCCTTCAAGAGTTCTGAAAATTCTAAAGGTGGAATTTGGAGGAGACCGCCGTGGCATTTTCATAAATTTAATTCAGATACTGTTGTCTTTTAATGTAGCATCTCCTGCTGGCTGTGGCTTGGGAAAATGTGTCTTTAACTAGTTGACGAAATGCCCTTGGCTTCTCAGTGTACCCAAAGCCTTAGACCTGGCTCTACACACATTAGTGACTGAAAATTTTTTGAGTTGCATTTTATATGGAGTTATGCTGATGGATATGATTTCACTTTGTTTACCTAGTATTATGATGAAATATGTAAACATATATATTTAACTTAAACTGGTTTCCAGTCCCACAATAGGTATTATTATTCTGGTATTATTCTTTGAAAATAGATATGAGAGCTTTTCTTTTTTCTTTTTTTAATTCCTTGTACACAAATGGAGTTCAGCTGTTGTTTCTCTGGTTGTACACAAAGGAGAGTCACACCATCTGTGCATTCATGCATGTACGCAGGGCAATGATGTCCACCTCATTCTGTTATTATTCTAATCCCCACCCCAACCCCACCCCTCCCTTCCCTCTATGCAATCTATTCTTCCTCCATTCTTGCCTCCCTTGCACCCCACTTTATGTATCATCATTCACTTATCAGAGAGATCATTTGGCATTTGGATTTGGGGGATTGGCTAATCTCACTTAGCATGACAGTCTCCAACATCATCCATTTACCTGCAAATGCCATAATTTTATTCTTCTTTATAGCTGAGTAATATTCCATTGTGTATATATAATACAGTTTCTTTATCCATTCATCTATTGAAAGACATCTAGGTTGGTTCCACAATCTTGCTATTGTGAATTGGGCAGCTATGAACATTGATGTGGCTGCATCACTGTAGTAATCTGATTTGAAGTCCTTTGGGTATAGGCCAAGGAGTGAGATAGCTGGGTCCAATGGTGGATCCATTCCAAGTTTACTAAGGAATCTCCATACTGATTTCCAGAGTAGTTGCACTAATTTGCAACCCACCATCAATGTATGAGTGTACCTTTTTCCCCACATCCTCACCAACACCTGTTGTTGCTTGTATTCTCGATATATGAGAGCTTTTATTTAAATTTGCCATTCCAATCTGAGCCTATATTCAGGCATATGATAAGTTGGAAGGTTGAGTTCTACTAGATATTTGGTCTTGATATTTATTCTACTGCCAACATTTGTGATTGTTCTGTACCTGCAATGTGACAGGCACCATATAAATCCTGAAAAGACAAATGATGAGAGGGGCAAATACCATTTCCTGCTGTGAGGTGATCATAAGGGATGGCTCCCAGAAGCTGCACCATGGGTCTGCATACTCCTCCCCTGCCTTCCCCCCCTACCTCCATCACACTGGCCTCCCAAGTCCCCTTCTCACCAAGTTCACTGTCTAGTAGGGCAGGAGGTCACACGTTCTCTTCTCTAGGCCTACATAATTTATTTTCTACTCATTAACAATAGCCCATCCTTCCACTCTCATCTCGAGCATTTCTATTTCAGAGCAGACTTTGCTACCCACCCTCAGATTATATGTGTCCTCAGTAATTTTTTTTAACCTTTTTTTGAACCTTGTCAATGTGAATTACTTAGAAGTGCTACATGATGGTCAAATGAAAAAAACAAACTGCTGTGTTTATAATGATCAGATGTCCATGCACAATGGCTGCCACAGATTAAGAAGGATGTTGCTAAGTTGTAGCCATACAGAGAAGATTCCTGGAGTTGTCAGGAATAGGAATGCATATGTATGTAATACCCATTTTTAAGTCACATGAACCACAGTAGAAATATGACCTCATCTCATCTAACTTTGCTCTTTACCCCCACCACTTACTCTATCTGCTGTAGAGGTAGGGTATTTGCAGGTAAGAGGGTTTAAGTAACTTTCTCAAGGTCACAGAGATGGTATGTTGTTGTAGCAACCTCTACTCCAGAAGTTTAACTCAAGTATTCCATTTTATAATCATGGCTCTAAGCTGTGCGTGGGGAGTGCAGCCCTATGACCTGGGGATGTGGCGCAGTGGTTTAGTGCTCCTGGGATCAATCCCTGATACCAATAAAGACAGAAAGAAGGAAGGAAAGAAAGACAGAAATGAACTGCCACTTGACTGACTAGATTATACTCATTTTTAGAAATCTATATGGGATCTAAAACCTATCCAAAGGTGACATTGTATAATGACTACTAAATGAGTCTCTACTTGTCTGTTCATTGACGGTGACTTTACCTCCTTTCCCAGAAAATCCACTGGCTACATGGAAGCAGAGAACCATACCAATGTATCACAGTTTCTCCTCCTGGACCTCTCAGATGATCCTGAATTACAGCCTCTTCTCTTTGGCTATTCCTGTTTATGTACCTGGTCACAATGGTTGGGAACCCACTCATCATCCTGGTCATCTCCTCTGACTCCCACCTCCACACCTCCATGTACTTCTTCCTCTCCAACCTGTCCTTTGTTGATAACTGCTTCATCTCCACCACAATCCCAAAGATGCTGGTGAATATACAGGCATAGAACAAGGACATCTCCTACATAGAGTTCCTCACTCAGTTATACATTTTAACACTTATGGTGGAGTGGATAATTTCCTCCTATATGTGATGACCTTTGACCCCTTTGTGGCCATTTGCCACCCCCTGAATTACACAGTCATCATGAACCCCTGGTACTGTGTCCTCCTAGTTCTGATGTCTTGGCTCATCATGTTCTGGTTCTCCCTGATTCATAGTCTACTCTTGAATCAACTGACCTTCTCTATAGGTGCTGAAATCCCTCATTTCTTCGGTGAGGTGGCTCAGCTTCTCAAGGTGGCCAGTTATGAAGCCCTCATCAATATCATCTTTCTTTACTTGGCAACGGCGGTGCTGGGTGTGTTTCCTATGACTGGGATCCTTTTCTTTTATTTTCAGATTGTCTCCTCCTTAATGAGGGTGTCCTCCTCCGTGGGCAAGTAAAAAGCATTCTCCACTTGTGAGTCCCACATCTGTGTGGTCTCCTTGTTCTATGGAACAGGGCTTGGGGTCTACCTCAGTTCTGCTGTGACCCCTTCTTCCCAGGGAAGTTCGATGGCCTCAGTGATGTACACTGTGGTCACCTCATGCTGATCCCCTTCATCTACAGCCTGAGGAACAAGGATATTAAGGGGGCCCTGGGGAGACTCCTCAGCAGAGCAATCTCTTGTCCTTCTTCAATCACTGGCCTCAGAACTAAGAGTATGTTGTTGTCTGTAAGGTAAAAATTGTGTATTACAGTATCCTGGGTCTTTTCTTCTCTAAAGGACATACTTCATTTACTCTATTTCCACACTATCTATGACTTCAGATTGATAGATTTTTGTATTTATTTCTTCCTGACAACTCCCTCAGAAACTCCTTTTTAACTTTTCACATATATATATATTTCATGAAATTCCAAGTTTGGTAAGTTTCCATATCATATTGATTTTCTGATTTCCAATGTACAGAAATTATTTCATGTTTACATGCTTTCCTGAAAAATCATTCCTTGAATATTAATGTTTTTTAACTTAATTTGGTTGTGTTTTACTCTCTGGAAAATACAATAAAAATCTTCAAGTGCTTTGCACAGCTTGACAATGCTCTTCACCTCACATGTAGGACTTTATTTAATCCCCCAAACATTTATTTGAGGTATTTACCTTCATTTACACATTTCTCAAAGGAAGAAACAGATTGGGATTCTGCATTTTCCTTTGCTAACTTCTGTGTTTTTTATAATACCCCTCAGAAGGTGTGAGTTGATATCTCATTGTGGGTTTAACTTGCATTACCTTGATGATTAGTGATGATGAGCATTTTTCTCATGCCTGTTGACAAACAAATGGCATGTCTTCTTTTCTCTCTCTCTCTCTCTTTTTTTCTTTTGAAAATGTCAGTCAGATACTTTACCCATTTTATTCAAGTTATTTGATTTCTTGCTATAGGGTTTGAGTTCCAGATATTTCAAATGTTGGCCTTTCACCTAAGGTATGGTTTCCAAATGCATTCTTCCCTGTAGTAGACTTTCTCTTCACTCTGCAGACTGCTCCCTTTGCTATGTGGAAGCTGCTCAGTTTAAGTCAGTTTCATTCTTCCATTCTTGCTATGTTTGGGGATATATAGGCAAGGAATCATTGCCCAAACTGAGACATAGTGCTTTCTCCTAGCATCTTAGTTTTAGGTCTTATATTTGAGAATTCATTTTCCATGATTCTTGTGTATATGTATGTGTGTGGTGTGATCTGAGAGTCTAATTTCATTTTTCTGCAAGTGGGTATACAGTTCTCCTAGTGTCACTGACTAAAGACTCTGTCCTTTCCCCAGAAGGGATTCTTGATCTTTTGGTCAAAAATCATTTGATCTTGAAATGATCCCAAAATATGTAGATTTATTTCTGTGCTGTAGATCATGTTCCATTGTTCTCTGTGTCCTGTATATTTCTCTATTAGTCTCCATTTTATATGTAATGTCTTTGGATGTATAAAGCTTTAAATTTTGATAAAGGGTAACATACATAATTTTTGCAATTCAAGTCTTTCGGTGTCCTTTCAAAGACCTAAAATATGCAGTTATTCTCAGCTTTATTCTAATACTTTTAGGACATTAGCCATTTTTTTAAAACTACTGAGACACTTCTGAGTTAAATTTTTGTGTTTGCTGTAATATAGGCAGTGTGCCTTCCTTCTTGTGTTGTGGCTGTGCTTGGAAAGTTCATGAGAATGTGTCTGTAAGTCTTGCCATTAATAAAATATCCCCACTTGGTGGTGAAAAGTAATAGGGTTGTCTTTCTAAATATGTTTCTAAGTGAAGAACTGGTTTTATTGTGAAAAAATTCAGAAAGGTATGATTATGGCTCACTGAACCCCAGTTGTGATCATTTAGCTCTCAGTTGAATTCTCATTCCTAAGATTTTCCTCCCCCAATCCAGAGCCCTATACACAACAAGTAAATCCACATGGGACACTGTGCACGGTGTTGGTTATGTTTTCTTGAAAGAGTTTATGGTTTGGATTTAGCATTGCTCACTAAAAAGCTCATGTATTAAGTAATGCAGCAATGTTCTAAGGTGGAAAGTTTGGATTATGAGAGCAGTAACCTCACCAGTGGATTAATTCACCTAATGGATTAATAATTTGAATGGTCTGCTGGATGGTTACTATAGACAGGCAGACATGGCTGGAAGAAATAAGTCACTGCAGGGGGCATGCCCTTGGGGATGATGTCTTGTCCCTGCATCCTCCCTCTCTACTGTCTGCCATGAGCTAAGCAGCTTTCTTCCAGTATGCCTTTCCTCTATGACGTTCTGCCTCACTTCAGGCCCAGAGCAATGGAGCTGACTGATCATGGACTGAACCTCTGAAACCAGGTGCTCAAAATCAATTATTTTCTTCCAAATTGTTCCTGTCAGAATTTTTTTTAATTTTTATTTTTTGTCACAGTGATGAAAAGCTGACCAATAAAGAAATTGGTATGGAGAAGTTGGGTCATTGTTGTGCCTAACCTATGTGGTTTGGAGATTTTGGAACTAATTTGCAGGAGGAATATGGATAATTTGGAGCTGAGGACTGAAGAAGCCTCAGAATGTTAAGCAGAGCTTAGTGGGCAATTCTGGTGGGAGCTAAGAAGAGCAGAGTGCTGATAAGAAGGTGGACAATACTGTGCTCATGAGGTTTCAGATGGGAATGAGGACTCTGTTAGGAACTAGACTTGTGTTATATTTTGGCAAAGAACTTATCTACATTTTTCCTATGCTTTGAAGCTTTCTGTGAGAACTAATAGAAAGGTGATAGATAAATTAATCTGGCAGGGGAAATTTCAAAGCAGCACAGAATTCAGGTGGTGGCATGGATTTTTCTGGCAGCTGATAGGTTTACTGTGGGAATTGGGAACAGAAGACATAGAGAGGTTTTAAAAACTTACATTTGGCCAAAAAAATGTGCATGAAATTGCCAAGAAGATAGGATTGTTGAAGAGATTAGCTCCAGGTAAGAAATGTTATACACTCACACAATAGGAAAGATGTTTTGAGGGCATCTCAGGAATCAATAAGACTACACAGGCTCAAAGGTGTAGGGGAAACCTGTTTGAGAAGGGACCCTGGGGTACCACTGCTTGTGTGGGGTGGAGGGCGGGGGGGGGTGGGGAAGGGGGGCCAGGAAGTTGCCTCTCTAGGATTTGTTTCACCATGCCAGCTTCCCAGGCACTCAGAGGCCAGCCACAGCAGCCATACTCAAAGGGGCCTAGCTCCTGGTGGCAGACTTTGGCATCATCCACATTTTACTGGTTCTGCTGGAAGCTGTAATTAAGGAGTTGTGGAAGCTTCCATCAAGTTTTCCCAAAGGAAGATCCAGGAAGCTAGGCAAAGTGTTGCAGGGTTGGAATCCCTGTAGACAACCCCTGACAGGGAAATGGGTGAAGCTGGGAGAGTGAAACCAAAACTGCAATGGAGACCCCAGGAATTAAAATACTCCAGGAATGTGGAAAGCTGCAGGAATCCAGCAGAACCCTGGCAAGAGAGGCCATGTGGGCTATAGTCAGAAGGCCATGGGGGCAGAGTTGCCCAAACCCTTTGGTCCTGTATCACATCATCATGTGCCCCCAGTGCCACACATGGAGCTCTAGGACTTGTTTGCCCTCCTGAGTTTCAGTCATGCTTTTGTCCTGGTTTCTAATTTCCATTCCCCTATTTCTCCCTCTTGGAAAGGGAATGTTTACTCTGTGACATTGTATATTGAGGAGTGTAATTTGTTTTTGGTTTTTATAGGGGCTCACAACTGAGTATTCATTGAGACTGAGAGGAGATTTTGGCTTAGATGTTTAGCAGTGCTGAAACTGCTAAGACTGTGGGGACTCCTTGGTATGGACTGAATGTATTTTGCATTTTTAGATGGGTATGAGCTTTTAGGGACTAGGGTAGAATATTATGTTTTGGATCTAGGAATACCTACCAAAAAGTTCATGGTAGGCAATGCAGTAATGTTTAAAGGTGAGAAGAGAGGATTATGTGAGCTATAACCTCCTCAGTGGATTAATCCATTTGATAGATTAATCCTTTGAATGGACTTTGGGGTGTAACTGTTGGCACCTGGGCATGACTAGAAGAGGTAGGTCACTGTGAGGAGGTGCTCTTAAGGACTCTATCTTGTCCCTGGCTTCTTTCTCCCTCTCCCTCTCTCTTTCCCTCTCCTTCTCCTTTTTTCCCTTTCTCTGGGCTGCCATGAGCTGATAAACTTTCCTTCACTATCCTTTCCTCCATGATGGATCTTTCCTCAGAACCAGAGCAATGGAATCTGCTGATCATGGACTGAATCTCTGAAACCATGAGCCAAAAATAAACTTTTTTTCCTTCAATTTGTTCTTGACATGAATTTTGGTAAAGCGACAAGATGCTGACCAACACAGAAGTGTACTGACAGTAGGACATACTTGCACAAATTTCCTTGGGGCATGTGCTTCGAATAAATGCAATCAATCCTGGGGTGGAGCCAACTTAAGATGAATATATTTTCTTACATAATTCATCACAAAATTAGGTAAAAAAATGCAATCACACCCATAGGCACAATATAGAAAATGTATTTGGGGATATTTCACAGGCATCCCTGTGCAGAGGTTACACAGTCCAGTATGAGTACTGACATTTTCTGACCCAACCAAGAAGAGAAGTTTTGAGCCAGATCCAACAGGAGATGCTACATTGAGAAACTATAGCCCAGTAAATGAAAACACACAAATAAAAATTTGCTAGACATGGTGGCTTGTGCCTGGAACCACAGACACCCTGAGCCACTTAGCAAGGCTTGTCAAATAAAAAAAAAAATAAGAAGTGCTGGGAATATAGCACAGTGGTGTAGCACTTGCCTAGCAAGCATGAGGCCCTGGATTCATCCCCTAGGACTACAAGAGCAAACACACACTATGGTATTGGATTTTAACTCATCAACATGCCAGGGCAGTCTCCTCCAATTCCAACCATGTGACATTTCCATGAACTTTTAAAGTAATTGATAATAAAAGAAAATTATCTTGGAATGAATGTTGAAAATCAGATATAATTTCATTAATGGAATTACCTTAAGGTGAATTGGTAACTATAAATATATATAACTATTTATTGTTCTCCCTAATATGAAGGTAAAAATAGGGAAGATAATGGAAAAATCCAGTCAAATGTGGAACAAAATAGACAATACTTGTGTGTAGTAGATCTTTAGTGGGTAATTAAACAATAATGAGGTTCAGGAAATCTGACAGGAGCATATAATTTAGAAAGAGTGGAGAAGAGTTACAGACTCTTCAGGAAACAACTTGGTAGAGAGGCTCTGGATTTCAAAGAGTGAGAGAGAAGGAAGCAAAGCAATGTAACTGGAAGAGACAGGTTCCAACAGACCCTGAGGGCCTTCAAAGTGCAGGGGCTTCACATTCACAGACTAAAGAAATGTAGAACATTCCCATTCCCAGTATTCTAGAGTAAACCCAGCACCCACATCTTTCCCTGTTTTCCTTCTTACTGCAAAACACCAACTGTCTCTGATGGTTGTCACTGAACTTCCCATTCCCCATGAGCTGTCCATAGGAAGCCTGCTTGGGTTTTCAGGAGGGCTGAGAACACAGGAGGATGAGGGACAGGTGCCAGGAGCATTATTAAATTTTCTACAATCTCCAAGTTCAAATTCTCAAAGCTCCTAATTAAATAAATCATTTCACTGTCTTTCCATTTTCCAAGCAATTCAACATATTTGGGATATGAAGTAGCCAAGCAGAAATTTCAGCCACTTTTGCATCTATGGCACAAGTTGCAGGGGGAGATGGATTTTCCTTCAAAAATTTTTTTCCTTCAAAAATGTCTTTTTTTTCTTAGGTTTGGTTTAAAATTCATAAGGTGTCTGCCAATGGAAGGTTAATTTCTATGAGGAACCTGTCCCAGAAATCATCTGTGATATGCCTCCTTTAACAATCTGGAGATGTTATATATCATTTCAGATTCACAATGCTATGAAAACAAAGAAGCATTTGTAATCTCCTTTACTCACTTTATTTTTCACTTGTGTTTAATTTTGTATTTATTTCCTTAAATTGTTAGGCAAAATGGTACATTTTATGCAATATAGGTTGCCTAGAAATATATGATCTTTGTTGTTAATTTGATAATTTTTCAATAGTCTTTTCCAAAAATGACCTCTGTTTCGTTGACTTTTTTCTGTCTTTCTGTTCTGCTTCATTTTTTCTACTCTGATCTTTATTATTTCCTTCATTCTATTCATTTGGAATTCAGTTTATTTTTATTTCACTGCATCCTTACTGAACAGCATTAGGTTGTTTACCTGAGATCTTTTCACATTTGATGCAGGTGATTATTCCTGTAATGCCATAAAAAGGGATGATCATTGTAACAGTGTTTTCTTCTCACTGTCAATCCTGAGATATTTGTTGAGTACCAGGGTGAACTTATCCCAGAATTGCTTGCTGATTTTGACCAATGGGTTTAGTTAACATAGTCACAAATTTTTGTATTTTTAAAATCCTTTTCTACCAGTTTGAAAGATCCCCCTCAGCATTTCCTGAAGAACATTTCCTGGTGGAGATGAACTCCACACAGATTGTTTGGGAAAGTCTTTCTCTCTTTCATTTATGAAAAAACAGCTTTGCTAGGGATTGGCAGATTTATATTTCGGCACATGGAGAGCGTGCTCTACTCTGTCCTGGCTTGTAATATTCATGTTAAGAAGTGTACTGTGAGGTATATTACAAATACCTGAAAATTTTTTTTTCTTCCTTTCCTAATTGTTTCATGATTCTCTCTTTGTATTTGATCATTTGCAGTTTCATTATAATACATCATGGGGATGTCTCATGTAGATAGAATCTGATTGGAGAACATCATTATGTTTCACAGGATACAGAACTTTTTTGCCATGATATCTATGTTATTTTATTTTTGCTATTATATTTTAGATATAACTTCTTTTTTGGGGGTTGGAGGTCTTAAACCAGGTATTTAATTCAGGTGCACTTGACACTAAACCACACCCTCAGTCCTATTTTGTATTTTATTTAGAGACAGGGTCTCACTGAGTTGCTTAGTACATTGCTTTTGCTGTGGCTGGCTTTGAACTCAGGATCCTCCTGCCCCAGCCTCCAGACCTACTTCACCTGGCTTTAAATATGATTTCTATACCTTTGTTTTTGCTCTCCATCTTAAACCTCAATGACTTGCATATTCACTCTTTTGAAAATCTCTCATAAATCCTTTAAAATTTCCTTTTTTCTTTTTAGCATTCCCTACCCCATCTACTCTATTTTCTATTATCCTCTCATCAGCTATATCAATTCTGCAATTCATACTTCTATTTTCCATGATATTCCATTTTTACTTCTAGGACTACTCCTTTTTGAGATATGTACATACATAATTTTTTAAGCTCCAGGACAATTTCTTAGGTTCATGCACCTTAATATTGTTTTTTTCTTTGGCTGAATGATTCTTCTATTTTCTTGATACTTGTTGAACTTCCTTAAAAGAGTCACTTATACTTTTGCCAGGAAGCATATGAACTTTAAGCTCTATAGCATAATTCACAGCACTGCTTTTTCTCTCTGGTGAAGTCATGATTCCCTTATTGTCGGTGATCCTTAAGGCTGCATGTCACTGCCTGCATATTTGAACAAGTGTAATTATACTCTTTATATACTGTCTTTGTTTAAGAAGGATGTTCAGAGTAAGACAGTCCATAGATTCTGAGCAGACCATCTGAATTCCCTATGTCTGGGACCATGGTGGCTTCATCAACATTGGGGTACTCTTAACTTGGTATGACTTCTGTCAGCAAGGAAACAGGTGGGAATACAATGGCCACTGAGATGGCAACAGTAGTGGGACATGCATGAAGTTTCATAGCCTGTGAGGCTGACATGGTGCTGGGGAATTCCCTGTGCCCACAGCTACTGGAGTGTGTGTGTCACTGAGGTTTATCAGGGGCCCAAAGCCAATGAAGTCAGCTGGTAGAGATGTGGAGTGTAGATCAAGTCTGCCTTTCAAAGTATCAGATTTATCAATGGGGTTAGGGTACAAAAGGGGGTTCAGTCTATGGAGACTGAACTGTAGTCATGGCATGTGGCTCATTTCTGTTTTAACGTTGTAGAGCTAGTGTGAGGGCTCACAGTGCACTGTGTTTATTTCCATCTCTTTTCCCCAAGTGAATAATGCCTCTCTCTTTGTGTCTTGCACTGCCAAGATTTATTGGATGGGGGTTAGATAAACCCCTTTTCTCCTTTTATCAGCTATCACTATTATTACAATACACCCAGGTTATGTGACCTCACCTGTTTAATTTTTTCAGGTATTTTCCTGTGTAAATGGCTATTGAAAACTTGAAATCTGTTCAAATTCTCCACATGGATGTTTATTCCAAGGACATTTGCTCATGAATATTCAAGTACATAGGCCCTATTCTCGAGTCTGCTACCCAGGGTGAGTAGACAAAGTCTATACAGAGTCCCATGAGAGCTTGTTCTTCATGCATGGACTCAAGAATTAGAAAGGACCTTCCATAAGAAGCAGCTCTAAACTGAAAAATGAAAGACAACAAGTAGGGCTCCATCAACCTGCATCACAACATTCTGTCCTATTTCACTATAGACCTCATTGCTTTCCTTGCAGTGTTATCTGCACAGACGGAACAGCTCAGGTGCAGATTCCTCTGCCAAGTGGCTAAAATCCATGGTGCAAGTCACAGGCACAGCTAGTGAACTTTTCAAGAATAAGCTCATCACAAAAGAAGGTAGTTGGAGATTTAGCTCACACCAGATAGATCTGAGAAAAGAATCAGTATATTAGATATAATGGGTAAAATTATAATGTTCTTGGAAGAGACCTGAATAATTTCAAATTTAACATTGGCTTATGAATGATACCAAACAAATGAACATCAAAGCAGGGACACTTATGTGAGTCTTCAACAAAATCAAACATTTTTACATATCATTTACACATCATCACATATTCTTATGGATACAGAAGTATTTAAGGCTTAAAATGGACATGAAGACAATGAAACTTGATAGGGAGTCAGAAAAAAATCAACAAATTCATGAACCAATTCGTGGCCAGTAGAATTGTGACTAAGTTGTCGAGAACACCTGGTGTGTTGAAGTCTCTCTTCAATCAATCATGCCAGGAAACCTGGATACCCACATGCGGAAGAATGAACTGAAATGCCTTTGTCACACTGTGCACATGCAAATAGTTAAAAATGGATTGAAGAGGTCATTGTAAGTCCTGAATTACAAGACTGAGACTGGGAAATGGGAGAAAGTGCTATGATATAGATTTAGGCAATTATTTCTTGGCTCTATATCCTAAAACTCAGAAACAAAAGTAAAATAGAAAAAAAATTGTTTCAAGCTTGATACATTCTACACAGTGAAAGAAACAAGTTGTGCAGCAAGGAGAGAACCTGAAAAATGAGAAATATATTTAGACACTGTAAATTGGATAAGATGTCAACATCCAAAATATTTGGACATCTTTCATCCTACAGTAAGGATACAAATAACATGACAACTATGAACAAAAGACCTGAAGATTCATTTCTCAGAAAGAATACATAAACATTCAACAAGTCTATGTAAAAGATATGTTCAATAGCTGGGCTTGGGTGGTGCATGCCTTTGAACCCAGGGACTAGCAGGTTGGAGAGAAGAGAGAGCAAGTTCCAGGCCCTTAGGTACAACATGCACCCTTAGTTCTGAGGTCAGTGATTCCTCAAGGTCCAGAGGCTGCTCTGCTGAGGAGTATCCCCAAGGCTCTGCTGAAGAGTCTCCGCTTCATATCCTCGTTCCTTAGGCTGTAGATGAAAGGGTTCATCATGAGGGTGACGAGAGTGTACATCACTGATGCAATAGAACTTCCCTGTGGAGAATGGGTCACACAGCAGAACTGAGGTAAACACCAAGGCCTGTTCCATATAACAAGGAGGCCACCCAGAGGTGGGACTAACAGGGGGAGAATGCTTTATACTTGCTCACAGAAGAGGACATCCTCATTAAGTAGGAGACAATCTGAAAGTAGGAGTAGAGGATCCCAGCAACAATACAGCCAGAAGGGCATTTGAAACATGCATAATGTTGATAGCGATGAGGGCATCAGAGCTGGCCACCTTGAAAAGCTGAGCCACCTCACAGAAGAAATGAGAGATTTCAGTGCCAATGGAGAAAGTCAATTGCTTCACCAGTAGAATATGAGTCAGAGAGAACCAGAACATGATGAGCCAACACATAAAAACCAAGTGGGCACAGTGCTGGGGATTCATGATGACTGTGTATTTCAGGGGGTGGCAGATGACCACAAAGCAGTCAAAGGCCAACACAGTCAATAGCATTTCATCCATTCCAACAAAAATCATAAAAAAATATATTTGAGTGAGACATTCTAAGTAGGAAATCTCTTTGCTATGCACATGAATGTTCAACAGGATCTTAGGGATTATGGTAGATGTGAAACAGATATCAATCAAGGACATGTTGGAGAGGAGGAAGTACATGGGAGTGTGGAGGTGAAAG
This sequence comes from Glaucomys volans, assembly GCA_020662805.1. Classification (NCBI taxonomy): domain Eukaryota; kingdom Metazoa; phylum Chordata; class Mammalia; order Rodentia; family Sciuridae; genus Glaucomys; species Glaucomys volans. The sequence goes on from JAJEJO010047194.1 coordinate 42,025, forward strand.
TCAGAGCTGGAGGCCAGGATGATGAGCAGGTTCCCAAGCACTGTGACCAGGTACATGGACAGGAACAGTCCAAAGAGGATGGACTGGATGTCTGTACTATCTGAGAGGCCCAGGAGGAGGAATTGTGATATGGCTGTATCACTTTCTGCATCCAAGTAGCTGTTTAAACTTCTGGGAAGAGAAGGAAAGCAGCATTCATTGAACAGCAAAGTGAACATCACTTAGTTATTTCTTCAAAATACCTCCATTAGATGCAGGTCCTTCATCCTATAGTGATTGCTGCCAAGGAGTACCATTGACTCGGCCAAGTGCCATCCACTTCTCTTAAAGTGCTAAATCATGAGGACTTTCTTTAAGTTAGCAAATCACTCTCTCTTCTATCAAAACACACTGGTTTTAATTCTTACTTTTTTTCTTTTTCTTTTTTAAACTAATTTATTTTGATTCATTGTACACAAATGGAGTACAGCTGTTGTTTCTCTGGTTGTACATGAAGTAGAGACACACCATTTGTGTAATCATGTACATAGGGTAGTGATGCTTGTCTCATTCTGTTATTATTCTTACCCCCCAACCTGATCCCACCCCTCTTTTTCCTCATGCAAACCATCCTTCCTCCATTCTTGACTCCCGTCCAGCCCATATTATGTATCATCATCCACTTATCAGAGGGATGATTCGGCCTTTGGTTTTTTGGGATTTGCTGATCTCACTTAGCATGACAGTCTCCAACTTCATCCATTAACCTGCAAATGCCATAATTTTATTCTTCTTTATGATTGATTAATATTCTATTGTGTACATAAACGACAGTTTCTTTATCTATTCATCTATTGAAGGGCATCTAGGTTGGTTCCACAATCTAGGTATAATGAATTGATCAGCTATGAACATTTTGTGGCTGCATCACTGTAGTATGCTGATTTTAATTCCTTTGGGTATAGGTCAAGGAGTGGGATAACTGAATCAAATGGGGAATCCATTCCAAGTTTTCTGAGGAATCTCCACACTATTTTCCAGAGTGACTGCACTAATTTCCAACCCCACCAGCAATGTTTGAGTATACCTTTTCCCCCACATCCTCTCAAACACCTGTTGTTGCTAGTATTCTTGATAATAGACATTCTAATTGGAGTTAGATAAAATCTTAAGGTGGTATTGAATTGTATTTCTCCTATTACTAGAGATGTTGAACATTTTTTCAAATATCTGTTGATTGCTTGTATATACTTTTCTGTGAATTGTCTGCTAATTTCCTTAGATCATTTACTGGTTCAGTTATTTGTATTTTGGGGTAAAGTTTTTTGAGTTCTTTGTAGATTCTGGCAATTAGTGCTCTATCTGAAGGGTGTGTGGCAAAGATTTTTCTCCCAATCTGTAGGATCTCTCTTCACATTACTGATTGTTTTCTTTTCTGAGAAAAAGTTTATTAGCTTGAATCTATTCCAACTATTTATTCCTGTTTTTATTTGTTGTGCTTTCAGAGTGATGTTAAGGAAATCTGGTCCTAAGCCATCATGATGAAGATTTGGACCTACTTTTTCTTCTATTAGATGCAGGTTCTTGGGGCTAATTCCTAGGTCCTTGATCCATTTTGAATTGAGTTTTCTGCAAGGTGAGAGGCAGGAGTATAATTAAATTTTGTTGCATATGGATTTCCAGTTTTCCCAGCACCATTTGTTGAAGAGACTATCTTTTCTCCATTGTATGTTTTTGGCACCTTGTCTAGTATGAGAAAACTGTATTCATGTGTTTGTCTCTGTGTCCTCTATTCTGTACCATTGAACTACCTGCCTATTTTGGTGCCAATACCATGACATTTTTGTTACTATTGCTCTGTAGTATAGTTGAAGGTCTGGTATTGTAATACCTTCTGCTTCTCTCTTCTTGCTAAAAATTGCTGTAGCTATTCTGGGTCTCTTATTTCTCCAAGTGAATTTCATTATTGCTTGCTCTCTTTCTATGTGGCCTGTTATTGAGATTTTAATTGGAATTGCATTGAATTTGTATAGTGCTTTTGGTAGTATGGCCATTTTGACAATATTAATTCTGCCTATCCAAGAACATGGGAGATCTTTTCATCTTCTCAGATTTTCTTTAATTTCTTTCATTAGTGTTCTGTAATTCTCATTGTAGAGGTCTTTTACCTCTTTTGTTAGAGTGATTCCCACATATTTTATTTTTTTGAGGTTATCGTGAATGAGGTAGTTTTCCTAATTTCTCTTTCAGAAGATTCATCACTTATGAATAAAAATGCATTTATGAGCATTAATTTTATATCCTGCTACTTTACTGAATTCATTTATGAGTTCCAGAAGTTTTCTGGTAGAATTTTTTGGCTCCTCTAAATATAGGATCATGTCATTGGTAAATAGGGATAGTTTGAGCTCTTCTTTTCCTATTGGTGGCCCTTTGACTTCTTCTAATTGCTCTGGCCAGAGTTTCTAGGATGGTGTTGAATAGAAGTGGTGAAATGCTTTTTCTGCATCTACTGAAATAATCATGTGGTTCTTAATTTTAAGTCTGTTGATGTGGTGAATTACATTGATTGATTTCTGGATGTTCAACCAAACTTGCATCCCTGGGATGAAATCCACTTGATCCTGGTGCACTATCTTTGTAATGTGCTTCTGTGTGATTCACTAAAATTTTGTTACAAATTTTGCCTCTATGTTCACTAGGGATATTGGTTTGATATTTTCATTTATTGATGTGCCTTTGTCTGGTTTTGGTATCAGAGTGATATTAGCTTCATAGAATGAGTTTGGAAGGGTTCCCTCCTCCTCTCTCTCATGGAATACTTTGAGGAGTATTGGGATGAGCTCTTCTTTGAAGGTCTTGTAGAATTCGGCTGTGAATCCATCTGGCCCTGGACTTTTCTTTGTTGGTAGGCTTTTGATGACTTCTTCTATTTAATTGCCTGAAATTGATCTATTTAAATTATGTATGTCCTCCAGATTCAGTTTGGGTGGCTCATATGCCTCTAGAAACATGTTGATGTCTTCGAGGTTTTCTCTTTTTTTGGAGTATAAATTTTCAAAATTGCTCCTATGTTTTGTATTTCAATAGTGTCTTTTGTGATATTTCCATTTTCATCACAAAGTTTTGTAATTTGAGAATTTTTCCTCCTTCTCTATATTAGTGTGTCCAAGGGTTTATCTATCAATTTTGTTTATTTGTTCATAAATATTTTGAAACATATTTTGAAAAATATTTTCAAATGCATTTTTTCAAAAATGTTTTGTCAATTATTTGAATTGTCTCTTCTGGTTTGATATCATTGATTTCTGCTCTGATTTTAATTATTTCCTGTCTTCTACTACTTTTGGTGATGAACTGTTCCTCTTTTTCTAGGGGTTTGAACTGTAATGTGAGGTCATTTATTTGTTCACTTTTTATTTTTTTATTGAGTGCACTCCATACAATGAATTTTCCACTTAGCACTGCTTTCATAGTATCCCAGAGATTTTGATATGTTGTATCTTTTTTCTCATTGGCCTCTAAGAACTTTTTTTTATTTCTGCTCTAACAACTTCTGTTATCCATGCATCATTCAATACCATATGATTTAATCTCCAGGTGTTGGAGTAGTTTCTTCTTTTTATTTTATCATTGATTTTCAATTTCATTCCATTATGATCTGATAGAATACAAGGTAGTATCTCTATATTTTTGTATTTGCTAAGAGTAGTTTTGTGGTACATCACATGGTCTATTTTAGAGAAGGATCCATGAACTACTGGGAAGAAAGTTTATTCACTTTTTGATGGATGGAATATTTTATATATGTCTGTTAAGTGTAAATTAGCAATTTTGTCATTGAGTTCTATTTTTTTTGTTCAATTTTTGCTTGGAAGATCTGTCCAATGGTGAGAGAGGTGTGTTAAAGTCTCCCAGTATTTTTGTGTTGTGGTCTATTTGGTTCCTGGAATTAAGAAGGATTTGATGGACACACATGGATGTGCCATTTTGGGGGGCATAAATATTTATGATTGTTATGTCTTGGTGATTTATGCTTCCCTGAAGCAGTATGCAATGTCCTTCTTTATCCCATCTAACTAATAATGGCTTGAAATCCATTTTATTTAATATGAGAATGGGAACCCCTGCTTTTTTACTGAGTCTCTGTGTGTGGTAGGTTTTTTTCCCATTCTTTCACCTTTAGTCTGTGGGTATCTTTTACTTGGAGGCAGCATATTGTTGGGTCTTTCTTTTAATCCAGTCTGCCAGTCTATGTCTTTTGATTGATGAACTCAGGCCATTAACATTGAGGGTTATTATTGAGATATAATTTGTATTCCCAGTTATTTTGGCTTCTTTTTGGTTTTTAACTTGACTTGGTTTCTCCTTTATTTGGCTATTCCATTAGGGTAGTTCCTCCCTGTGCTGACTTACATTGTTTTTCATTCCTTCCTCATGAAATATTTTGTTTAGAATGCTCTTTAGTGCTGGCTTTCTGTTTGTAAATTCTTTTAGCTTTTGTTTATCATGGAAGGATTTTATTTCATCTTCAAATCTGAAGGTGTGTTTGACTGGGTGTAAGATTCTTGGTTGGCTTCCATGAGGAAGACTCAAGTGTCCACTCTGCCAGATTACCACTTGCTGAAGTCTCCCACCTTTGTGCTTTGCCCACAGGAGCACTCAGGGCTGACGTACCAGGTGCAGAAATCTCAGGAGTCTGTACTGCGCTGAGCCCAATATCTGTAATTCTTACTTTTAAATTTATGAATATGATCTAATATTTCCGTTATGAGACCCATCCTTAAGAATTGGATGACCCAAGGGACATCCTTGGCAGTGTCCCTTTTACTATATGCTACAGCTTTTAATAGTGATTCACATTGATTTTTATTTCCAACAACCTTTTTTCTTTCACTTGAGATGCCATACTGATTTGATAGCTATCTTTCAATGACTTATGATTTTGGTAAATATACAGTCATTGCTCTTATCTGTGAAACTAAACATGTCTTTGTACAATGTAAGATTACTAGTAAATATAACCTTTCTTAATTTCATTAATATTTTACAAATATTCATTTGTAATATTTTAGCTATATATCTCCTAATGGACAATAAAGATTTGTAATGTAAAATGGGATTATTGAGTTAGTTCCTGTAGTAGAGCTCACTTCAACAACATAACTTAAAAGGTTATTGGAACTCTTTCACCTCAGTACATTGTGTCCACACCAAGGTAGTACATATTCACTGATGGCATTAAGGAATGAAATTGTTTGAGATGATGTAATTTTTCTATTGTGCTTCCTAAGATATATAATGGGCATTTCAAAATGTGAACTTCTACTCCTATCAGTAAATCTGTCTTGCATGGGTATAATTTAGCACATATCTCACTTAAACTATGGCAGTTACTGTGAATAGAATCTTCATCATGTTGAATATAATAGTTTGTTTTCCCCTTTGTCTGTCATACAGTACTTCTGATTAATGAAGATCTTTACAGCTCTTTTGCTCAGAGAATTCTTGCTCAGGGAGTACTTCTGAGAGCAAAATACACATGGACTACACACAGAAAAGGGGAAACATCAGACCACCATGAAGAACAAACAGAAGGCCTTTTAATAGTGATTCACATGGATTTTTATTTGCAACAACGTTTTCTCCTTCACCTGACATGTCATACTGATTTGATAGCTACCTTTAAATGGCTTTTAATTTTGGTAAATATGCAGTCATTGCTCTTATCTGTGAAGTGAGCTCATTAATATGAGCTCCTGTTTCCATACACCTCAGTGGGACTACATGAGTTTGAAATCAGCAGTCAACAGCCAAAATACTTAATCAATGGATTTGGATAAAATATTCAAACCACGAATGCATTTGTTCCTTAAAGGGAAACTCATGACTTGAAAATCTAAATGTTAGCTGGGCACAGTGGTGCTTGCCTATAATCCCAGTGACTCAGAGGCTGAGGCAGAAGGACTGCAAATTCAAAGCCAGCCTAAGCAAAAGAGAGGCCCTAAGCAACTCAGTGAAACCCTGTCTCTAATTAAAATACAAAAATATGGTCGGAGTTGGGGCTCAGATTTCAAACCCTGGTCCAAAAAAAAAAAAAGAAAAGTAAAAATAAGTTGATTTTTAAAGTATTTATTTTACAGTGTCAGTTTTACACATTCCTAGGGAATATACAAAAATATCAAATAAGAAAATCATCACTCAGGAACAGTCTGTGAAATTTGATAGGAGAGGACTCTGAAACAAAGATGTTTGATCTGAAAAACAAATGTTGGGTTCATCAGTAATGAAAGAAGAAACTTTCCAGGTTTAGTGAACAAGAATGTGCAGTTGCCCTAGTGGACAGTGGAGCTTGGTATAGGAAGAGATTTGAGAGGGCAGCGTGACAGAAAGCAGGGTTGCAGAGTCTGGGGTAGAGTACATGAAGTCATCGTGGAGCCTCTGTCACCTTCTGTTATGTCTCAATGACACTCGTAAATGAGTTTTCTCCTTGTTTGCCTTTTGTAGGATTTCCTTAGCGCATGTCTCCTTGCAAGTTCTGAAGAAATCCAATGATGAATGTGCAATAAATACGATGCTACATTTAGTATGACACAGAGGAAATCTTCCAACTTGTCATATGAATGAATATAGGCACAGAATTTTAAAATTAATTTAAATAACAGGAATTCATGAATATTTCAAAAGAATAATGCAGTATTAATGAGCAATACCAATTCTGGAAATCAAAGTCAGATTAAATGTGTTTCAAAATTTCATCAAACCCTAGGTCAGTGAAGCAATATCATATCTAACACCTTAGCTTATAAAATATGCTTTAGAATATTTATAAACTTACTCTTAGTACCAAGAAAGCCTGTGACTGCCAGGCCCACCACTATTTCCCTCAGTGCTTCACACGGTTCCACTGGGAAAAATGAAGATTCTTGCACGATCTAATCTTCTGGGAAATGTGGATGTGGCATGCTTTTCCTTGTTTTCATGTTATTTCTTACTTTTATCGGTAAAGATTTCAGTAGATAATCAGATATTAAGTGATTTGGAACATAAAAATATCACTGCTCAAGCTAACTGATTTCATAATAATATTACCTCAAGCAAACAAAAAATGTTGTGGGTCACATCAACAAGAGTTATTGTCCACTGCTCTCAGTTAGCGTAACGCAACCAGACTGCCTCTCTGCTTTAACCCAAACCAAGATGTGCCCCCCTCTTAGGGAAACTGTTTTCACAGTTCAGGGACCTCAGTGGATTGCATATAAGATTAATGGGAAGCTGTATCTTGGGTGCCAATTAACTATTAGCAGAAGGAAGTTCCACTTTATATACTACAGACAGGTCAAAAGGCATTTATGCTTCAGCCTCCCAGAGATGTATAAGTACAATTGTTCGTTTTCCTTCACATAACTTTAAATCATCACATGTCAAAACATATAGTTTATGAGGAAGGCCTCAACTCTTATTGTTCCTAGTAAGACGAAAATCAGAACCAGTTAATGGTTTAGTGATGTTTTGTTTAAGTAGAACTTGATTTGTTTTGATTATACTTATGTCCATCACCTTTCCTTAGAGCTTTAGCACCTCCCCTTCTATGTAACCTCAAAAGAATGTACTCACGTTGAATGTATAGATATATATATAGATTGTGTGTGAAATGGTGGCTGGACTTAGAATTTAGCCATGTAACAGTAAAGTTACAACTAAGTCTCAGATCTTTGAGTCTGTCGCTTTACTCTTGTCGCCGACGCCTTCCCACCAAGCTGTGCCACGTCCCCTGTTAAGCTGGACCTCTGCATTCACCCTGAATAAGAGTCAAATCAAAGTAACCAAGGACCCAGGATTTAGACCAGGACCTCTGCAACTACTGGAAGAAAACATAGGGTCAACCTTCCAACAACTTTACTGGCATTTCCTGTGCTAGGCAAGACCCCTAAAGTTCAAGAAATAAAACCAAGAATGATTACGTGGAATGGCATTAAGTTAAAAATGTTCTGAACAGCCACGGTAACAAGAGTGTGGAGAGAGAGCCTACATAAGGGGATAAAATTTTTTCCAGCTACTTCTCTAGATATTAATATCTAGAATATATAAAGAATTCAAAAACTTAATACCAAAACACCCATATAAACCAATTAAAAATGGGCAAAAGAACTAAGAGGTACTTCACAAAAGAAAAAATTTAAATGATCAACAAACACATGCAAAAATGTTCTATATCAGAAAAAATGCAAATAAAAACTACACATATTTCATGTCACCCCAGTTAGAATGGCAAGTGAAGTAAGTCAGACTCAGAAAGTCAAGGTTTGAATGTTTTCTTTCCTCTGTGAAAGTTAGAATAAAATAAGGGAAAAAGGGGGGTATCCCATGACAACTGAAAGGAGTTATATAAATATATAAATATATATATGTATAAATAAACATGTATATGTGTATATATGAAAATATCACAGTGAATTCCACCTCTATGTCTATTGATAAAGCACAGATTTAAAATAAAAAAAAAATTTAAAAGGCAGATTAGGAGAGTAGAGGAAGGGGAAGAACAGGAGGAAGGAGGGGAGAGAAACAGGAAGAACTGAACTGGAGCTATTTATATTCCATACATGTATGATTACATCAGAACAAAATAAACTATTATGTATAATCATAATATACTAATAAAACATTAAAATACAAACAGGAATTTTATTTGGAAATATGAAAATCACTTACCATTTGTTGAGTTATTTCCAACGGCTAGGCAATATTCTATATCTACAGAATATGTGCACTTATTTCTCACATAAGCTCCTGTTAATGTTCTCTTAGGTTTCTCTCAACAGTGTTTTGAAGTTTTTTTATTGGAGTAAAATCATATGACACAATAATATCATGCATATTCTTCATTTCCTCTGCAACATACTATATAAATGTCAAATAGTCCACAACTATTGATATTTCTACTCAAAACTCTGTCCTATTGTGTCAGGGTGCCCACTGGCTGGGGCGGGCTGTGTGCTCTGGGCAACTGGTGATCCCGCTCCCCGAGTGGAGGCACGCCTCTGGCCCCGTGGATGGACAGGCCTCTGGGTCCGACCCTGGTGCCTCCGTTCTGCCCGCCGCACAGGATGTGAGGAGGGGGCAGCATTGGGCGAGGCCTGCAAACTTCGGCCGCCAAGGAGGGACCTGCAGTCCAGTCCCCCTAGTCTGCCTCTGGGCTTCCTTGGTGAAGGAGATGCTGTCACCAAAGCCATCCAGCATGCTCAACAGCTGCTTCACAGCCACAGCAAGGCCTTGGAAAGCGCCCCCAGTACCCCCTTTCTCAAGGACCTCCTCAGCCTGGACTCCTCTCCAGCCAAGGAGCGGCTGGAGGAGAACTGCGTGCACCCGCTGGAAGAAGCCATGCTGAGCTGCTACGTGGATGGTTCCCGCCCCCCAGTCCCCGTCTGAGTTCTGCATCCTCCCGGAGGGTGGGTGGGTTTGCCCACAGGCAGGATGTCCGTGTTGGGCCGGGTCCCAAGGCCACATGAGGAGGCAGGCCGCCACTGAGCCCTGGTGCACACTCGGATCTGCCTGCAGCCCAGACCCCCTCCTCATGTCTCGCCCCTCCGCTGGCCTGTCAGGGTGCCCGGGCCCCAGGCTTTCTCTGCAAGGTGGCGGCTGGCACTATGCCAGCATGGTTAAAGTGGAAGTCTTCGCCATTGGCCAATGCTTCTGCATGCTTGGTGCGTGATCACTGACTGTCTAGGCTCCATGCAGCTTGCAGTCCACACGCTAACCTCATGGACAGCTTTCTGATTGGTTGTTGCTGCATATATATACTGCACTACTTCCCTGTTGGGGGGAGAAGAAGAAAGAATCTGTAACAAGATGCCCATCATTTGAATAAAGCTTCTGACCAGCCTAAGTGTCGCGTCTCACTGCGGGCAGGGATTCTCGATACTATTGTTTTTTGTCTGGTCTATCACATATTAAAATATGGATACTGAAATTCCCCTCCACTACTCTCCCCCCCAAAATGGGGAAATAATTACAAAACACTTATCCAGATCAAGTATCCAGAGTAAATAAAGAATTTTATGGGTCAGAAACACAAGCATAAACTATACAATTACAAAATGAGCAAAGATTGAAAAGATGTTTCTCAACTAAAAATATGTAAACTTCCAACAAACCCCTAAGAAGATGCCAATAAGTCGCAGGGGAATGGAAATTAAAGGCAGAGTGAGGTAGCATTTCAGAACACATTGAGAACTATTTGGTTTATAAAATGAGGGATGTGATGATATCAGAATATTCATACATTCGAATTTAAAATGCACCTGGTAATATTAAAAATAGTTTGGCAGTTCCTCAAAAGGTTAAAAGCACAGTTATCATGTCATCCAAAGGTCCTCTTTGTACATATTTTGACCAAATATTTAAAACAATACAGTCATGTGTTGCTGAACAGTGATGAAAGCCCTGAGAAAGACATTATAAGGAAATTTATTCTTTGTACAAACACTACAGATTGTACTTAAAAAACTCAGATGGATACAAACTTTGAAAAAACAGAACCTTTTCAAATTTGCATCAGTGTTTGCTTTACAGAAGAAATTGAAATGACATCATATAAAACAGTAGTCATGTTTTTAAATCATAATTTTTAAAAAATATGATCATTATCTGTTTAATTTTAATATTAGCTATGACTGTAGAAACAATAACATTATTATTATTATATCCTTGTTAGTTATTTGCAATATCAAGATGCATCCTGACACAATCACAAAAACATGGAGCCTGCTCCAATTCAGTCCCCAGCACTCCTCTTCCAACTCCCCTCCACTGATACCTCTTCAATCCATTTATAGTTAACTTGTTTTTTAGTTAGTATCCTGTGGATGCACCCAATTCCAGGACTAACCATGCAATATCCATAAATGCACCTACACAAGTTCAGTCAGAAACATTCTACTCTTCTTCCCTTTCCCCATCCCTCCTTCCTCCTCCTCAATCAGCTTCATCTCCTCTCTTGATCTTTCCTCTATTTTGGTGAAATTTCCTTCCTACTCCCTTTTTTTAAAGAAAAAAAAATTATTGGAAAAGTTAAGATGTTATAACCTGAGATATTGTGATGAATGTAAAATAAGTCAGCCACCCTTAAAAACAGTTTGGTGATCTCAAGAACCTGACCATGTAATTGTGCATGACCCTGTAATATCACTCCTAGGAACATTCCCCGAAAAAATTGAAAAATGCTTAAAAAATAAATGCACATGCAGACTGATAGTAACATTATTTAAAATATCCAAAATATGGACATTATTCAAATGGACACCAATGGATGAATGGATGAATAAATTATGGGTATACATACAATAGAATATTACTCAGCCACTAGAATGAAAGGGTCAAATTAACCAGTGGAAGAGTCCAAAAGAAGGAAGGAGGGAATAAGGGAGGGAAGACAGAAAACAAGAAAGAAGGAGGGAAGAAGGAAAGAAAGAAAACATGAGAAATCACATTGGGCAGACCCACATCTGAAAGTTCGTCTTGGCTACCACCATGAATCGAATGGCCAAACAACTGTCAAGGTACATTCTAGCTGTTATGTTGAAAATCTAATCAATCTTATGAAAAGTAAGGACTCTGCAAAGTTAGAATCAATCTTACTCTCACAGTCTCTCCTGCTCAAAAATGGGGTGAATGAAAGAAAATATCTCAAAGTAATGTTTTGAAGATTAAATGAAGTTACATGTCTAAAAGGAATGAGTACAGTCTTGATATGGTAAGCACTTTGTCTTGATTGTATGATTTCCATTCCATTATTATCAAGGAAAACAAGAACACTATCAAGTTAAGGTGAACAATATTAACATTTAAAAGGATAATTTTTAGTTGTACTTTATTTTTAATAGACAATTAACTGTGTATATGTTAATGGGCTAAATATGATGGATGTTTAGATAAAGGACACATTACAGAAACAACAAATCAGAGAAATTAACAAATACATCACCTCAAATATCCCATGTTGCTTTTGGTTAGAAAATCAACAACCATTGTAGGATAATTTTTGAGGCAACCCTGTCAGCCTTGATATGTTAGGTGCTGTAAACATCAAGTTAGGGCTGGGAGCAGAGGCACACACCTGTGATCCCAGCTATGCTCATGGCTGAAGCAGGACAATTGCAAGTTTGAGGACAGGTACAACTTAGCAAGATGCTGCCCCAAACTGAAAAATGAAAATGGCTCAGGATATAGCTCACAGTAAAGCAGACCTGGGTTCAATACCCTATACTGCAAAAAAAGAAGAAGAAGAAGAAGAAGAAGAAGAAGAAGAAGAAGAAGAAGAAGAAGAAGAGAAGAGAAAAGAAGAAAAGAAAATAAAAGAAAAGAAAAAAAAGAAAGAAAGAAAGAAAGAAAGAAAGAAAGAAAGAAAGAAAGAGAGAGAGAGAAAGAAAGAAATGAATGGATTAGAAATATAAGGAATATCTATAAGAAAACTGACCAAAAAACGGAAATTTAAGGAACACATATACAGAGGAAATATTTAAAAGGGGGTTATTGAAGAGAAACAAATAAAATATCATACACACAAAAGTCCTTCCAACCTTTGGGGATGGGAAAATGCAGTATGTGTTTTAAGGAAGACAATGAAATTCACATGATTTGACATTCAGGCACACAACATCACTTAAGTGCTGAGGACCTAAGATCTAGGGTCAGAGATCCATCAAGGACAAGAAGTTACTCTTCTGAGGAGTCTCCCCAGGATCCCCTTCACATCCTTGTTCCTCAGGCTGTAGATGAAGGGGTTCAGCATGGGGGTGACCACAGTGTACATCACTGAGGCAACAGAGCCACACTGGGAAGAATTGGTCACAGAAGAACTGAAGTAAACCCCAAGTCCTGATCCATAGAATAAGCAGACCACACAGAGGTGGGTCCCACAGGTGGAGAAGGCTTTATACTTGCTCTAAATGAAGGGAGAGCCAGTTCACAGAAGAAATGTGGGATTTCAGTGCCTATGGAGAAGGTCAGATGATTCAGCAGAAGAATATGAATCGGGGAGACTCAGAACATGAGGAACCAAAACAACAGAAGCAGGAGGACACAGAGCTGGGGGTCAGGATGACTGGGTAATTCAGAGGGTGATAAATGGCCACAAAGTGGTCAAAGGCCATCACAGTCAGTAGGAAATTATCCACTCCAAGAAAAATAATAAAAGAGTACACTTGAGAGAGGCATTCTGTGTAGGAGATGTCTTTGTTCTGTGAAAGGATGTTCACCAGCATCTTAGGGACTATGGTGGAGGTGAAACAGATGCCTACAGAGGACAGGTTGGAAAGGAAGGAGTACATGGGGGTGTGGAGGTGGGAGTCAGAGCTGATAGCCAGGAGGATGAGCAGGTTCCCAAGCAGTGTGACCAGGTACATGGACGGGAACAGTCCGAAGAGGATGGGCTGCAGGTTTGGATTCTCTGAGAGGTCCAGGAGAAGGAATTGTGATATGGCTCTGTGGATCTCTGCTCCCATGCAGCTAGTATACCTTATAGGTAAATGGTAGGGGGAAGCAACATTCAAAGACCAGTAAACTGGCAACTGAATAGTTACCACCTTACAGTATGACTCTTGCATGGATCCCCTTTACCCTCTCTGGATTTCTGCTAATGATTGTGATTAACTTGACAAGTGGTACCACATTTCCATGGTAAATGTGTACAATTTTTATGCATTTTCTCCATTTACCAGAGAACTCTCATTATCAACTCACTAGTTTTAGTTATCCTATTTGAATTAATCAACATAAGTAATTTCCTTCCTTGATAAGACATTTGAGTGGGTGGGGACATTTCAGATCATCAAACCTTAATCATCCCATACTGTTCATTCTATTAACTCCACAATATGGATTGAACATGGATTTTCAGATCAATGCCCATTATAAGGCTGAGACTTCCTAGAAATGTAAGTTAGTTCTCAGTGACATAAATTCTTTTTAAAAATGTAATTATCATTACTTATTTAATTGTGGAATGCAAAAATTCTTTTATCATGATACAGTTTCAATAAATCAGAGACATAATTTGTATAATTATTGCTGATTATTACTAAAAACTTCCTCTAGGATAAATTCTTTAGATATCTAACTCCCCACAAAATACAGAAGAGTTGTGATTTAGATATTGACTTCTTCAATCAAACAAACTGGAATAGAGATTTGGTCCACATGCTTATAATCTGTATGACCTTGAGAAAGTTATTTGAAACCTCTTGGCTGAAATTACTAACCTCCCCCATAGGGACTGAAAATATTCACTAAAATAAAATGTTGAAGAGGAAAACTGAATGAGGGGAGGATTGCAAGTTTTCTGCTACAGTTCCTGGGGCATACAAAAGGCATTTCATAAATGTGAGCTTTCACGTTGTACATGACAATAAATGTGTCTGCCTGGCTATCATCTATAATATCCTTCTTAACCTGTGGCAGGTCTCCAGGCCAGAGTTGTGATCCCTACAATTACAACAGGTTTCCTACCTCTTTTGAGCTCCATGGAGCATTTCTAGTTAATGAAGATCCTGTGGCTCCTTCCTCCAGGCAATGATACCAGCATGGTGAATTCTCCAGGAAGAGGAAAAACATGAGGACTGCCCAGGTAATTGGAGAAAACAAAGGCACATTAAAATCACATGCAAGGAGTGTGTGATTGTGTGTGCTCATGTGCCACATCACTGAGTGGTATGTATTGTGCTAAAATCTGCAACTAATTGCCAAAATATATTTGATGACCTAGGTTTCAATTATTCAAGGCTTTTCTATCCCAAATGATGCAAAATCTTAAATACACATGTAAGTCTTGAAGTTGATTACATCTCTGTGATTAAAAAGGCTTAGTTTATTAATCCATGCTGAATGGGAATTAATTAAAGACAGAAAAAGAGCAGTGAGGACCAATGATTTTCTGTTCTAAATTCACAGAATGTGGATAGAAGAGCCTTCTTTGAAATAGGAATGTGTGGGCTCAGAGAGGAAGTAAGGAAAGAAGGCACCTGCTAGGCTGAGAGAGTAGTATGTGAAGCTGCCCATCAGCTGGTGGGCTGGGGTGGGAGGGATTAGAGGCCAGTGTGATGGACATCAGGGTGAGTGACAGGTAGGAAGGGAGTGGTCCACAGCAGACCCTCCTCTGTACCTCCTGATGTCACGTTGAACCTGGTAAATTCATGTTCATGTGTGGCCCTAAAGTTGTGACAGTTTTCCTCACAATTTGCCTTACCAAGGACTCCCAGGTGCCTGACGGTGCAGGTGTTGCACCAATACAAATGTTGGAATCTCAGTAACCACAAGACAGAGCTCTCAGCCTCATCACAAAGACTTCTAACTTTACATATCTCAACATGAATTTAAAAAAGAGTAGGAAAATTAAACAGGATGCATTTCTATATATTTAATTATTGCAAAAACTTCTCAATCAGAGGGCAGTTGGATGCAAGCATGCAAAAATCCCTGGGCTCAATCTCCAGCATTACCACAAAACAAAACAGAACAATACATGATCAACAATTCATGCCAATCTGGAAATCAATGCCAGTTTAATGTGACAATGTTTGTAAATGTAATCAATCACAAAACAATAGGTCAGTGGAGATAAAGCAATAACCATAATCAGCACAGAGCACTGTATTAGAGAAACTTTAACAGCAGTAACCATGGTGAAGTGCAATGACCAGAAGATGTGGATATCCAAGGAAGGCAAGGACAATTTCCAAACCAATGCAAAGGGTTGTTTTCAAACCATAGCCAATAGGAGATGTTACATGAAAGCACTAGAATATTTGTCTTAAATTCTTGCAAATGCTAAGGGAGTCTGCTCCAACTTCAACCACTTGACACTTTCCTGAATATTTTAGGGGACTGGTTGTATGAGAAAGGCAACTGAACTGAGTGTCGAACATCAGAAATAATTAAGTCATTTGGTGGAGAATGGATGGTATTGGAGAGTATCATGTTAAAAAAACCCAAAGGTCATATGTTTTCTCTCATATGTGGAATCCAGAGAGAACAGGAGGGAAAAGATCTCATGGAAACAGAGTGAGAACACTAGGGTAGATGAAGAGGACAAGAGGGATGGAGGAGGAGAGGAAAAGGGAGGAATTGAACTGATCAAATTAAGTTTTGTGCATGTGTGGAAATGTACCAATAAATCCTAGTATTTTACATAATTTTCTCCACCAATAAAAATGTTTAAAAAATGTAATTACAATATTGTTAGATGTCATTGGGGACATTCAGTTGACATGGTTCCAGCAAAAATATAGAACTAATAAGAGCTGTCTGTAAACAACTTTGCCATTAAAAGTAGTTATGGTATATAATAGAAAAATAAACTAAAACTTGGAACAAAATTAACAATATTTCATGTGTAACAGCCTTTTGGAGTGTATTTATTGAATAAAGAATTGCATGCAGGAAATGTACAGGAGCTGACAGTTTATAGGGACCAGTGAGGAAGAGTTGGAGACTCTCCAGGAAATAACTCTTATTGAAGGGAGGGTCTAGACTCCAAAGTGTGAGAGAAGGCATCAGAACAAGACCTGGAAAATGCAGGTCTGGGTGGGCACTGAGTTTCTTCAAGGTACAGGGGTCCTACTTCACAGACTGAAGAAACATGGGACCTTCCCAATACAGATATTCTAAAGGCAAAGGCCCCATACCCATGTTCTTTCCTCTTTCCCTTCTTGCTCCACCAACCTCACAGGGACACACTGACTGTCTCTGATGAGTGGTACAGAAGCTTTCTCTTCTCCAGGATCTGTCTCCAGTAATTCTGCCTTGGGGCCTAGAGCCTGGTCAGAAAAATACAGATGAGGCTTGCCAGAGCCTGTTTAAAGTTTCTAGCATCTCAAGTGTTAAATTCTCAGTGGTGCTTATTAAATAAATTGCTTTCTATTCTTTCCATTCTACAAATAATGCAGCTTCCTTGAGG
>JAJEJO010047194.1:58967-96245 GCA_020662805.1 Glaucomys volans
TTGCTTTCTATTCTTTCCATTCTACAAATAATGCAGCTTCCTTGAGGTAGGAGGGATATGGAATATTTTCATCCAATTTTGTGTCTGTGTGGGCATTGGTAGGGGAGATGAATTTAGTTCCTCCAAGGAGAAATTCTTTTTTCTTTGTCCTAAGGTGTCCCATAAGGAAAAATTAATTTCTGCAAGGAACACATCCTAAGAGCATTCTCTGTGATGTGTCTCCCTTGAAGAATCCTTGAGATTCTTGGTTTCCACAATGTTATAGAAGAGAAGCCCTTTCTTTCAAATTGTTTCTTAATATTTTATTTTTAAAATCATTTTTTAAAGTTGGCAGATAAAATTGTGTGCAATTATCATGTGCAACATGTTTTGAAGCACATATGCTCTGTAGAATGGTTAGATCTCACCAATTATCTCCACATTACTTCAAATGGTTATAATTATTGTGAAGAGAGCACGCACATCCACTCAGGCTTTCAAACATAAAATATATCATCACTAATCAGAGTCAACAGTCTATAATTTATATTTCTTGACTTCCACCTAAGTAAATGGAATCATCTCTTTTGACCAATATTTCCCCAATACCTCCCTCAACTATCCGAGATGGTTAAGCACCAATTTGCTCTTTACTTGCGTAGGATCAACATGTTTAGACTCCACATATGTGTGAAATCTTGTGGTATTGATTTTCTGTGCCTACTTAATTCCACTTAATCTCACATCCTCCAGGCTCATCTGTATTGTAATTAATGACAGGCTTTCCTCTTTCATGCCTACAGAGCATTCCATGTGTGTGTACACCTCATTTTCTGTATTCATTGATGTTCGCTTAGGTTGTCTCCAAGTAATGGCTCCTCTGAATGGTACTTCAGTAGACAAGGGAGTTCAGGTATCTTTCTACAGATACCCACAGATGTCATTCATCTGGATACATACCTAGTCCTCTGATTGCAGGATCACCTGAAGTTTCTATTTTTGGAATGAGCCTCCATATGAATTTCCATAACATACTCACTGCCACACACTCTCTGTGCTGGACTAATGCATATTCCCATGAGCAGTGTGCAAGGGCTCCCTTTCCTCCACCACCTTGCCAACACTCACCTTTCTCCTTTCTTATAACATTCATTGTGACTGATTGAGGTGATTATAGAGCACCTCTTAGAGATCATTGGTCTCTACTAATGACAGTAAAAATCTATTAAATGTATACAGAGAAAGAGAAATTTCCCGCTTGAGAGTAAGAGTTGGAAAGGCAAGATAATCCTGCCCTGAATCCTACCCATGGCCCTACTGTTCTCATTTCCAGGACCCCAAAATGCTCTTTGACTACCATGGCTCTAAAAGATAGCCCCCAAAGACCTTGCTGTACTGTATACCTGACCAACACAGCAGTGAGCACCACTTCACTTGGATTATTATTTGTGTAATTATTCTGTTAGTGATGTCCTCTTAAAACTCTCCTCTTGGGTTTTCCATCCCATTCCTTCTTGCTTTTCAGGAACTTCTACCATCACCTATCCCTTCATTATCACCTATATTCCAATATGTGTACATAGTGAAATTAAATATAATTAAGGACTTTCTGATGGAATCAGTGCATTCCCTTCTATCTTAATAAAAATGAAACTCACTCATAGTTCTAAACTGCCCTTTGGTTAATGCTATATATTGGGAGTTTTCTGTCTCTACTTGATAATTCCATTTACTGTGCTCACTCCCTCCTCACCTAACTCAGAGGAAGTCCTTTCATTTCCACCACAGTAGTTGGCCCTAAGGTCTGTAGTGAAGAAGGGCATATCTAGTCTCCTAACTGCTTGATTGTTTGGTAGCAAATTCACTGAACAATCAGGTGGGTAGCGATGACTTCATTTTCAATGCAGTAGGATTCTCAGAGTCAAGCCTCCTGGGAATCCTTGCAGCACTAACACATCCCTCAGGGAGAAACTTTTATCATTGAAATTAAACTCTGTGAATGAAAGAAAACAGGCAGAGCAGTATCTCAAAGGGCCTTGGGAGATATTTTTAAAGACAGGTAATGTAACTCTTTGTACGTCTCCAGGAGAATGATCTCATTGATTGCAAGTTGTTGAACATACCTGACAAAGGAGGAATAATTGGAGAAATAAATTTGCCTACAACAGCTATCTTTAGGGAGAAGAAAGTGGCAGGAAGTTTCTCTTTCTACCCTGTGGGAATATAATTGTGTAAAGACTAGAGAGATTGTCAGTTCGTTTAATGAGGTGCTCCAAGAATTTAGTAAGGTACTGAAAATTTTAATTAGGCTTTCAGAATCCCAGGGCACAGAGTGTTTGAATCCTAGTAAGACAGACTGGGAATTCCCTGAAAGGAAGGTCTCCTTGTGCCTTCTGGTGAAAATCCTTGTGGAAGAGCCAGGGCTGCAGGGCCTTCCATGATGACATCTCAAGGAGCACCACACTAGACAAGGATTGGGATTAGGGGAATAGCAGAAGCCAACAGTGCAGGACAACTTTTTCTAGACTCAAGCTCCAGGGACAGAGAGAGTAATGATTCTCAGATCATTGTCACGAGATGAGCAGGGTCAGAATCACCTGGGAGCTTGTTAGATGTGAATATTCTTGGCCTCCCCCACAATCAATGCAATGAGGAACTCCAGGGTCAGGGCAGCTCATTATGTCTAATAAGCTCTTCAGGTAAATTTTGTTTCTACATGGCAAAAGTTTCAGAACAACAACCTAAGGATTTGTTAAAATGGATGACAAGCCAGGCATAGTGGTACATGCCTGTACTCACAGTCTCTTGGGAGGCTGTGGTAGGAGGCTTGCAAGCTCAAAGCCAACCTCAGCAACTTAGCAAGGCCCTGAGCAATTTAGCAAGATTCTGCTTCAAAATAAAAACTAAAAAAGGCTGAAGTCATAGCTCCACAGTTAAACACCCCTGGTTTAAATCCCTGGTACCAAAAATAAAAATAAAAAGTGCAATTTAGGACCCACAGAGTGCTGCATCTTCAAGGATGCTAAGCTCTCCTTCTCCAAACAGCTACTGACACATCTAAAGAAATGATGATACATTCCATTTTTAGCCAGTAATAACTGGCGATTATTAAGTGCTTTCTGTTTACCAAGCACTGAGTTTGTCTTTATTGATTCTTTTTAGTTATACATAACTTGAGGATTCATTTTGACATGATTATAAAAGCATGGAATATAATTTGTTCTAATTCAATCCCCACTATGTTCATTTTTGACTTTATAAAGTGTATGTCTCTTTTCACTTTTTTATCATATGCATTTATTTGAAAGGTTTTGGACAACAATTCTTTGCATTTTCATAAACTGTCTTTTCCTAATGCTCCATGTTCAATTGAATGCTGTCTTTCTTGTTAAGTCCAACATTATGTATCATTTTAAAGGTGTATCTTCATTTTTCTACTGTGAGAATGTGTATCCCTCCTCACACACACAAACACACTCACTGGCATTAAAACTATTAAATGCATTTTTGTTTAGATGAACCTATGAAAGAGAAGTGTTGTTCTGAAACTGAAGCACATTTAAATCCCTGGGGAAATCATCACTGACCTGTGTTGTCTACTTCTTTAACCTACGGCCCAAAGTGTCCTTAACTTTCTCCTATGCTTGAATGAACTTTATTTTTATCTATTTTTTATCACTTTCTTGTTGTTCTTGGACACAATCAAGTGGTTCTGTTTCATTTTAGTTATCTTCCATGTTTTTTTAAGTATTTCAGCTGATTTTCCCTACATGGAATGCTTTAAATCCTGTCAAACTTTCTGGAGTGGGTGCATTTAACATTTTCCAGTTCCCCCTTTGTAACTTAGAGTCATGGTGAGTTTCCCTGCTCATTTCCACAACTACCACGTGTAGCAGGTCCCTATGCTTCTCTCACTATGACTTCCCTTCATTTACTTGCTGTTTCTATGCTTCATCAGCTGAGAAATCAGAGAGGTGGTTGTGTTGGATTTGTGCATAACATGAAAGTAATTTGGCTGAAAAAATGACAAATGGGGTAACTTAAGGGATGAAGTGTATTAGGTTTAGCATGTTGAGATTTTATTCAACATCATCTTTTGTAGATCATGGTCTCAAAATTGCATTGTGATATTTTTCTTCACCATCTCATAAATTCTTTTGCATGTATATTTCAACTTTAAAATTATCATTAATTGATATCAAAATTGCAAATATATATCATGTAAACATGATTTTGGAAGTACATAAACATTGTGAAATTACTAAATCAAGCATGTTAACATGTTGATTATCTCAGATACTTCTAATTTTTTGTGTTGAGGACATAAAATCTATTCTTTGCAATTTTAAAAAATGCAATACATTGTGATTAACTGTAGTCACTGTTAAATGTAAAGTGTGTAAGGTAAACATATTCCTCCTTTCTAACTGGAATCTTGTACCCTGCGTGATTTTTTTAAGCCAAGTACACTCTCTAGCCCCTGCCTCTCACAATTTAGTAACCACTCCACTCTGCTTCTGTGAGTTTCCCTTTTTTGGGTTCTACACATAGATGAGATCAGCTGGTATTTGTCTTTCTGTGCCTGTCTTATGTCTCCCTACATAATGTCTTCTGGGTTCATCCCAGTTGTAGTAAATGGCAGGATTTCCTTCACTTTATTGTTGAATACTATTTCATTGTGTACATATATCTCATTTTCTTTATCTATACATCTTTCATGGAACACAAAGATTGATTGCATATCTTGGCTCTTGTGAATGTGATTACATTCAACATGTGAGCACAGATATCTCTCTAACACACTGATTGCTTGAGTATGAAGACCAATGCTGGAGGCTTCATATTACCCGCCCTTACAATGCAGTACAGAGCTACAGCAATTGGAACAGCAAGATATTGTCATAAATCAACACACAGATCAATATAACAGAATAGAGTGCCTCAAAACAAATTTATAAAATTAGATTCATGTGATATCTAGCAAAGTTTCCAAGAACAATGGGAAAAGGACAGCTTCTGAAAATGATGTTCTGTGAAGTGGATATCCACCTGCCAAAACAAATGTGACCCCCAAATCACATCTGCAGCAAAAGCAATGCAGAGTGGACCAATGACTTAAGAGCAATATCTGGAAGTATAAAACTATTTCAAGAAACCATTAGGGAAAAGTTGCATAACTTTAGTCTAGGCAATGATTGTTTTGGATATGATTTCGATTATTGCCAGCAAAAGAAAAAATGGCTTCTGCTCAGCAGAAAATGTCAGGAGAATGAAAACATTTTATACAATTAATCTCAAAGAAATGAAAATCAGAAGAGTGATTATACAGAGGCAATTGTGAACATTGTTAAGAGAAATTCTGGGCAAAGGCACAAGATTCCAATTAGATGAGTAATAAGTTCAAGAAACCAATTGCACAGCATGATGTCTATAGTTAATAATGATAGAGTGAATCCTTGCAAAATTCTAAGTGGAGCACTCCAGTTAGAGTGGCAAAGATGTAAAATACAAATAACAACATATGCTGGCAAGGATGTGGGCGGAAAGCACATGTACACTATTGGGGGGATTGGATATCAGTATGGAGGTTCCTCAAAAAGTTAAAAATAGACCTACCAAATGATCCTATTATACAACTTCTTGGTGTTTATCCAGAAGAAACAAAGTCAGCACATTTCAGGGTTGCATTCATACCATGATTATGTAGCACAATTCACAATAGCCAAGTTATGGGACCAGCCTAGCTATCTTGTCAATAGATACGGCTAAAGAAATGTGATATATATATTCATACACACTCACACACACATATATATATATATACACATACACACTCACACACACAAACACACATATGTATGCATACAATGGAGTTTTATTCAACCATAAAGAAAAATTGAATTGTCATTTGAGGGCAAATAGATGGAAATAGAGAATGGAATGTCAAGTAAAATGTCAGACTCGGGAAAGTATTATATGTTTTTCTCTCATCCATGAAAACTAGAAGGAAAACAACAACAAAAAAGAACTCCATTTAATTAAAAAGGAAAGCCAGGCACAGTGTCACATGCCTGTATTCCCACCAGCTCAGGAGACTGAGGCAGAAGGATCACAAAGCCAGCCTCTGAAACTTATTGAGGTCCGAAGTAACTCAGAGATACCCTTTTTCTAAATGAAATATAAAAAAGGGCTAGGGATGTGGTTATCCACCCCTGGGTTCAATTCCCATTACCAAAAAAATAAAATTTTAAAAGGAAAAATGAACATGGTCAAGAAAGGGGATCAGGGAAAGAGAGAGAAGGGTGGGGGGATAAAACTGATCCCATTATATATTTATGCACAAATATGCCACAAGACCCACCATTTTATATAATTTATGTTCACAATAAAAAGTTTAACACTAAAAATAGATGGCTAGCCAAAGTTTGCTGACCCTTATCCCAAAATGTCTAAATAAAAAGTATTCTTTGTTTTTAAATGACAAATAAAAATTACATGTACTTATGGTGAACAAAAAATGCTGAGCAAATGTTAAGTGTCCTCCCCACGCAAAATAACTGTGTGGGGTAGAATCAAACATTTCAAAAGATAAAATTCTTCTAACCATTATGTCATACACAATAATCACATGCAATTTTATCTGACAATTTGAAAAATTTAAAAAATTGAGAAAAATATTAAAAGAATTATTTTTTTCTTCCATTCATAATGTTGTGAATACCAAATGATCCTTAAAGTCCCTAAATATACTTCTAAGGAGGTAGAGCACAGAAAGACTCTGGGATCCTGGGATTGGATCCTTGTAGAAATTAACATTGCTTAGAGTAAACCTTCTGGCTTGAAATCAAACCAAACAGTTTTTCCTCTAAGGAAATAAATTGGTCCCACTCCATGTTACCTCCACAGACACAAAACTGGCTGAACAATTTCTATGCTGCCTTCTTCTTTGTACCTCAAGGAAGCTGAATTTTTTGGAGGACAGAAAGACAATGCAATGAGTAATGAGGAGCTCTGAGAATTCAAACTTTGAGATGCCAGGAAATATAAATGTGCCCCCATTATCCCTCAAGTGTCAATTCTGTGACCTCAGCACTGGTGCAAACCCCTGTGGGCTTTCTGGGGACAGATCATGGAGAAGAGAAATTGTCAGTGGGAGTCAATGAGAGAATCACTGTGTCCCACTGAGGCTGGTGAATCAGAAGGTAATCAGGAGAAAACATGGGTGCTGGGCTTTGCCTCTAGCACAATGGTACTGGGGAGTGTCCTATTTATGTTGCCTGTGCTGTGAATCCCTGTACTTTGGAAGAACTTTAGTTTTCATTGTCTCTTCCAGCTATTCTGTTTCCTTTTCTTACTCTTTGGATTATAGACCCACTTTCCAATGAGAGTTATATTCTGGTGAGTCCCAATCTTGTCACCCTGCTTTCCTATAAATTACAGGCTCTTGTCAGACTTCCTGCATCTAATTATTTATTGGATAGCTTCTCACTGAGGACCTATTATGCAGAAGGTCTTGTGAATGTTGTTCAAAATTGGTTGAAATTTTCTATTATATTTCATAACTATTTTTTTATTGACAGATTTGACCTACTGAGAACTCTTGTTATTTTATATTATTGTAGCTATCATTTCACGTTTAGGGTCACAACATCTCCTGATAATGTCATTATTTTGGGTGTTTTATAATCAGTCCAACTCCTGTTTTCATATGTCAGTCCCTCTAAATGTTCACATAAATATCAAATGATTTAAGTTGGAGGAGATCGTCTTGGCACATTCATGAATTTAACACAAATACACACAGCATTTTAATGTAAGAACACCTGTGGACTGTGGTTGGAGAACAATCACTCTATAATATGTTAGAAAAATACATTTGGTGCCTTGTTTACTAGTAGCCCCATGCCTGGAATCTAATCACATAAATGCCTGTTGTATATTCTCAAATGCATCTTTTCTATTTTGATCATGATTACAATTTATATCCACCTATTTTCAAAATGATTTATTTTAACAAACATCCTTAGGTTAAGAAAGTTTTCTTTGGGCTGTGGTCATAGCTCAGTGGTAGAGTGCTTGCCTGGCACATGTGAGGCCCTGGGTTCGATCCTCAGCACCACATAAAGGTAAATAAATGCAATCAAGGTATTGTGTTTGTCTACAACCTAAAAAAATAAAAAAGAAAGCTTTCTTTCTTAAAATTGGTATTATCTTATCATCATGTTTTTTTTTTTTTACAGATAGAAGCCATTTTATTTAACTCATTTAAGGCACTAGAACCACTTTTACATCTTTATTTCCATTTAATGATATACTAAATACTTGCATATATTTTAATTTTTTACAAGTGCATTGTAGTTTTACATAATATTGGGATTCCTATTTACCTAATCACGCATGCATGGAATGTAATTTGCTCCATTTTAATCCCCTCCTTCTCCTGCTTAACCTTTCCTCTACTATGCTGAACTTCTATACTGACTATGGACCTCACACACTCTGTCCCTCCTAGCTCATCCTCTGTCCCCATCACTCTGGTCTGTGCTGTGCTAACCCCCTCCTTTACCAACCTCACTGTCTGATAAGGTGACCACACCTGGTTCTTTCAGTCTGGGATGTTTCCTGACCTTTACCTCCTCTGATTAGCAATGACCCATCCTTCCTATCTCAGGCTGATATTCCTACTTCAGAGAAGACCCTCCTACCCACCTTCACAGACCAAATTGGACCTCAGTAAGGGTTTTCTGGCTTGATGTAATCAACAATCTCCAGGCATTCAAATACTGACACTTTTATTTTTGTCTTGCAACATGTAAAAATAATTACTTTAAAATCTATATTTGCATTTTAATTTTATAGGATAAATCTAATTCTTGAATAATTTAAATCAACTTCTTCAAACACAGTTTTGCCACTATCTACTGATTTTTACACACTCCACACCCAATCCAGAACACAAACACATGAGCACAGACCCCCACCTGGGCATTCTGTATGGTTTTAATTGTGAAGTGCTTTGTCTTCCTCTTATCTCTGCAGTCCACAATGTCTTCCTCTTCTTGGAAGAACTCACCAGAAGATATTCTCTGGAAGAAGGAGACATAAAGGTCTTCATTATCTAGAAATGGATTATGGCAGTCAAAAGAGGTAATAAACCTGTTGTGCTTACAATGATCAGAATTCCATCCATGCTAGTTGTCACAGTTTAAGGGATGTAGATCAATGCAAGACAGTAAAGATTCACTCAGACCTTAAGAACAGAATCTCATATTTATGAAATGTGCATTATAACACAGAAGCAAAAGAACAATTGCATCATCTCATCTGTCTGACCCAAAAACCCAATTTATATATCATAGCTCTAGACTGTCCTTGGGAGAGATGGACATCCAAAATAATTTTAATAAAAAGTATTTTACTGACAATGATGATAATAATAGACACTATTTATTGAGACTCCTACTTTGAACCAAGACATTTTAAAATCTTAAAACAAGAATGTAATAACCACATTTTTAGAAATGAAATATTCAACACACTAAGAATTAAATGTTATATCACTATGAATTGTCAGAGCTGTGTGTATAAAACATCCATGATTAATCACCAGTGTAGAGAAGCATGGAGATTATCAAGGAAAGGACAGGAGATGCTTCAACCATTTTGGAAAGGTCAAATCAAGTAAAAATTAGTTTATGTCCATAAATTCAAATGGCACAATTCCAATAAGAGAATTGACAACATGAAAAGAGAAATTTCTGCTACATGGAAGGAAGTGCCCATGGGGGCAGGGGAAACCCTATGAAAATAGAAGGGAGACCAGTGGAGCAGAGGAGTGGGAATGAGGGAGAGGGAGGAGTGACAGGGAAGGGGTGGAAATGTAGAATGAAATTGACCAAATTATTCTCTCCACATATATGAATATACTACAGGGAATTTCCCCTTCATGTTTATCTACAAGGCGCTAATTAAAAATAACAAAACTATAAATGAAAAGAAGGAAAACCAGGAGACTAGAGGAAGAGCAATTGGGTGGGGGAGGTTGGGAGGTGAAGGGGAAGTACTGGGGACTGAAATGGAGAAAATTATACCCCATGCTTGTATGATTTTCTCAAAATGAATCCCAATATTTTGTGTAACTAAAACACACTCAAAATACATAAAAAGGGACATGGACTGCCCGTCAGCTGAATGAACAAGTATTATACTGAAGACTCAAAAAAGGGGCTTCCTTCCAGGGGTGAGATGGTGCCAGTTGTCTAGGCATCCACATTGCTTTTATTCCTTTTCCAGCAGATACACCAGCTACATGATGACTGTGTAGCAGTTTCTCAAGCACTGTGACCAGGTACATGAACAGTCCAAAGAGGATGGACTGCAGGTCTGGGTCCTCTGAGACCCCCAGGAGGAGGAATTGGGATAGAACTGCAGTCCATCCTCTTTGGACTGTTCATGTACCTGGTCACAGTGCTTGAGAAACTGCTCATCATCCAGGCTGTCAGCTCTGACTCCCACCTTCACACCCCCATGTACTTCTTCCTCTCCAACCTGTCCTTGATTGACATCTGTTTCACATCTACCATAATCCCAAAAATGCTGGTGAACATTCATGCACATAGCAAAGAGATTTCCTACTTAGAATGCCTCACTCAAGTATTTTTTATGATTTTTGTTGGAATGGATGATATGCTACTGACTGTGATGGCCTACGACTGCTTTGTGACCATCTGCCACCCGCTGAAC
This sequence comes from Glaucomys volans, assembly GCA_020662805.1. Lineage (NCBI taxonomy): Eukaryota > Metazoa > Chordata > Mammalia > Rodentia > Sciuridae > Glaucomys > Glaucomys volans. The sequence goes on from JAJEJO010047194.1 coordinate 69,690, forward strand.
TACACAGTCATCATGAATCCCTGGCACCATGGCCACCTGGTTTTGATGTGTTGGCTCATCGTGTTATGTTTCTCTCTGACTCATATTCTACTGGTGAAGCAACTGACCTTCTCCACAGGCACTGAAAACACTCATTTCTTCTGTGAGGTGGCTCAGCTTTTCAAGGTAGCCAGCTCTGATGCCCTCATAAGTATCACTGTTATGTATATTTCAATCACCCTGCTGGTTGTATTTCCTGTTGCTGGGATCCTCTACTCCTACTCTCAGCTTGTCTCCTCCTTATTGAGGATTTCTTCCTCTGTGAGCAAGTATAAAGCATTTTCCACCTGTGGGTCCCCCCTCTGTGTGGTCTCCTTGTTCTATGGAACAGGCCTTGGGGTTTACCTCAGTTCTGCTGTGACTCATTCTCCACAGGAAAGCTCTATAGCATCAGTGATGTACACTGTTGTCACACCCATGATGAACCCTTTCATCTACAGCCTGAGGAACAATGATATGAAGGGGGCCTGGGGAGACTCCTAAGCAGAACAGATTCTTGAAGGATTGTGTGTACCCTTAACGCAAATGTGAATGTAAATATCCTGGCTCTTTTTCTCTACTAAACAACATGCTTAATTACCTATATTCTCAAAGTGGCTATGACTTTTCTTCTACACATTTTTGTATTTTTCTCCTCCTCAAAAGCTGCCTCTGTAATTCCTTTTGAACATTTCTTTCCTATACATGATCCTTAACATTTCAGGTTTGCAATGTTTTCTTGCAGACAATCCTGTGATTTCCAACATGATTTAAATCATGTTTTGTGCTGACACAATGTTTTAAATATCTACTGCTTGATTATTAATGTTCTTCACTTTGAGTTGCTTCCTTCTTGTTTTCCCCAGAAGAAACTGAATAAAATCAAAGTGCTTGCCATCTCAGGACTCTGCTTGTCATTTTACATATAGAACTTTATTTAATCCCAAGAATATTTCATTGAGATATTTCCTCTCACTCAGTCTCTGGAAGGAAGACCTAAGGTTAGGCTCCACAATAACCTGTAACCTGAGTCCATCCCATTTTTTGTAAGAACATTTTTTTGGGGGGTGGTGCTAGGGATTGAACCCAGGGTCTTGTGCTTTCAAGGCAAGCACTCTAACAACTGAGCTATACCCCCAGCCCAGAACATTATCATGGTAATTATTTTTATGTATTCGTGTCATTGCTTTTATTGATAGGCATCAATCTTACTCCACTGTGGTGAGAAAATAAATACGATTTCTATATTTTTAATGTTCTGGCTCTAATTTTCTGGCCTAAAATATCACTTATTCTGAAAAATATTTCCTGTGCCATGGGGAAGAATGTGAATCTGTAGCTCTTAGAAAAAGGGTTCCGTAAACGTCTGCAAGGTGCCTTGTTCTATACCACATTGTAATCTACAAATTTCTGCTGATCTTTTGTCTGAATGATTCACCCCTTGATGAAATGTGGTGTCGAAGTTCCTCATGTGCAAAAATATCCTATTACTGTTTTGATTCCATCTCTCCCTATACATCTCATATCTGCTTTATATATATGGGTGGTCCTGTGTTGGATACATTTTTATTTATGAATCTTTGATCCTTTGCTGAGTTGATTCTTCCATCATCATAGAAGGACCTTCCATAACTCTTCTTATAGTTTTGGCTTAATGACTCTTTTTTCTGACATGAGTATAATTAGTCCTGTGTGCTGTTGGCTTCTACTTGTGTGGAATAAGTTTTATCTTCCCTTTTTTTTCTGGGGATGAAGCCAGAGACACTTAACCACTGAGCCACATCTCCAGCCCTTTTAATTTTTTTTTTTTTTTATTTTGAGACAGGGTCTTCCTAAATTTCTTAGAGCCTCACTAAGTAGCTGAGGTTGTCTTTGAACTTGCAATCTTCCTGCCTCAACCTGCCAAGTCCCTGGGATTACAGGCATGTGCCACCACCCCCAGCTCAATCTCTTGTGCTTTTACCAGTAAGATTAGTTTCTTGGGTGTTGGAAGAGGGTTGTCCATCCACACAGCTTATATCTTTCTTCTTTTATTCATTCAGCTACTATATATTGTGTGTGTGTTGCTGTGGACTGAACCCAGGACACTGGACAAGTTATAAAATTGTCTAACAGTGAGATATATCTTCAAACTCTCTTTTCATTTTATTTTTGACATAGGGCCTCACTCATTTCCCAGACTATCAATCCTCTTAAGTAGCTGTAATTAAACATATGCACCACTGTACCTGGCTCAGTCCATACCTTTTAATTGGATAATACAATTTAGTTACATTCATAGGAGTAGAAGAGAAAAGAAAATGGTCTTTAACAGACAGGGTTTCCTCTTCTCAGGAAAATTGACTGTACTCTGCATTTTCACTATGAAGTTTCAGGGATGGTAATAAAAAATGCCACTTTTTAACTGATACACAAGATTGTACACATTTATGGGTTACCATGTGATATTTTGATACAAAGATATATTGGGTAATATTCAAATCAGGGTAAGCATATCATACATTCATACAAGCATGGTTTTATCTCTAAAGAATTTCCTTTTTTTAATTCTTCATCCTATTTCCTAGGGTTTGGGAATTTATGAACTGGTGATTTATGGTTTTTGAGATAAATAACAATCCAAATGTAGATTATCTTCAAAGTGATGTGTTTTGGTGTAGCATGAGGTTCTGTTCTTGATACAGTCATTGTTAACTTTCTACTCCCTTCAAATGTTTCACAACAAGAATAATCAAGGGATCAGCCAGAGTTGCACCCATCTCATGACTCATCTGGAGAGAATCTGTTTTTGACCCAACTCACCTGGTGACAAGGAGGCTTCAGGCCCTTTCAGAATGATGGAAAGAGGCCTCTCTCAGTTCCTTTCCACAGGAACATGTAGGGAAGCTCAAAAATGGCAGGTGGCTTCTGTTGGCATAAGCAATTAGGTGGCAGAATTAAAAAGGGCTGGGCCTATCCCATTATCAAGCTATTGGCCTCTAAGCACCCCAGGACAGTGGACATGTCCCTCTGCTTTCCAGCATGGTCCTCCACCTATCAAGCCAATAGCCTCTCAGTCAAATTTCCCTAAAGAATACCTGACAGATGGGCACACATACCTCCCCTCTGTGCTGGATATTTCTACACACTCAGTAATGCAGCTCCTGGACCTGGAGTCGAAAGTATCTGCCTTGGTTCTCTTCTAGCCACAGAGTCTCACACAATACAGTAAGCTGAAGTCATTCTCTTTCCAGTCACAGCAAGTCCAACCAGTGGCTACTGACTTGGACATATTGAGAAAGTGCTCCTCTCACTCCTGAATGCATGCCTGTAGAGTGCACCTGTGTGTTATCACCTAGTGAAGTTGTTAATGCATTTTACATTTGTTCTGTTATTTTCAAAGTTGATAAAATAGATTGCATGGTAGTTACCCATGAGGCCCTCTTGGCTCACAGTGGCAGACTCAGTCATTGATTTGTCATTGAGGATATATTTAATCCTGAACATATGCACCATTGAGTAGGATACATAAGAAAGGATGCTGTTTACCTGTGCATGAAGAAATATTGAAAGCAAACTTGCTAGGAACATGAAATTAAGTAGCATGAGTACAGAGCTGGATTGGATGGGAGATGCTTGATATAAGAACTTTCAATATGTTTTGATGGTAGCAAAATTTTAATATTAAATAGCAGTTATTTTACAGTTAATAAATTGAATCAGACAGTGGGATTCCCATGATGAAGTTTAAGAACATGTTGAATGAAACTAAGAAGAGATATGTCTGTGCAGTAAATGAGTCATTCGGTATGTGCTGTTCTTAATGTCCCCCCAATGTCCTTCATGAGAGCAAAAGGACCCTGACTTCAGACTTTTTGATGCACATGAATTTCTACCCTCATATTTTTATACTTATTTGTAGAAATTTTTCAACCTCAGCCCTCATTCTATGATTCTTTATCTTGCAAATACTAATAAATCTAGATCCTTTAAGAGTCCTGATAAAACACAAGCAAACCTTTGGCATTATCTCTACAAAGTGATTATAGATCTCTTTATTTGCTTTCCTCTGGCAAGGAAAGAAATTACTGGATGCATGGATGTGAAACTGTCTCTGCCTTTTCTTGGAAAACAGTGAATGATGTCTTCAATGCACATTGAATATGGAACCAGTGGAAAAGGCAAGCAGGACTCTCTCCAAAGACTGGAAGTCTAGCTGGTGTGTACATTATCTGCTTCATCCTTGAGTTCCTACAGCTAAGTACCATTGAAAGTAAGGAATTTGATGTTCCAAGATTTCACAACTTTGTTCCAGTCCACTCAGCTAATAATTTTCAGCTAATGTTGAAAATGAAATTCAGATTGGAAAGTCCACATATTGGATAATTCTTTAACTTTCTATTGCCCAATAATAAGGACTAAATACTGTTCTGATCAGTACATTTTATCATATCTTCTGAAACAGCCTTTTGATTAATGGATTTTATTATCACAACACTGTATATGTGGATGTTAAATAGCATCATGTTTTCTATCACTCTTATGGTCATACAGTTTGTAATAGTCACTTATATATTCTGGGAATGCACATTTAACATTAAATCCTTAGTGTAATAATCAGAGTTATCACTGATATGTAACTATAATTTGAGGGATCATGACATAATTTTATATTATCATTGCATGGGCTTGGAAGAAATGTACCATTGTGATACTTTGTAACATTGAGATAATCTGTGGCACAGAGAGGAAGCTGAAGTTGCCTATATTCCTAAATTTAAAAACCAGCCTATGAGAGATGAAGTGCCTATAAACATCACATTCTATTTTCTGCATTCCCTATCCTAATGACAGATTGCCACCCCACTGATAGATGGTTACTGTGAACTGTACAGACTTTCTCCATGAAAGGTGTTAATTCATCATGAAACTCTTCTACATCGTGAAGGAGGAAACATGACTGTGTGGAGAGTCTACCATGTGACATGAGAAAGAAATACCATTACCCCACTTACCTGTCTTGGGTACCAATAAGGTGAAAAACAAAAACAAACCCAAAACTTCACTTGGCTTTTACCACAGAACTTGGCAAATTTAGGAGAAAGTAAAAGAAGCAAAAGTTTGATTTACAGAATGGCTGCACTAATTCATAATCCCACCAGCAATATATGAGTGTAGCCTTTTCCCCACATCCTTGCCAACACCTACCGTTGCTTGTATTCTTGATAATAGACATTGTAATTAGGGTGAGATGGAATCTCAAAGTGATTTTGATTTGCATTTCTCTTATAACTAGGGATGTTGAACATTTTTCTCATATATCTGTTGATTGCTTGTAGGTCTTCTGTAAAGTGTCTGCCCATTTCCTTAGCCCATTTATTGATTGAGTTATTTGTTTTCTTGGGGTAAAGTTTTTTGAGGTTTTTATAGATTCTGGAAATGTGTGCTCTATCTTAAGTGTGTGTGGCAAAGATTTTCTCCCACTCTGTAGGCTCTCTGTTTACATTGCTGATTGTTTCCATTGCTGAGAAAAAGCTTTTTAGTTTAAATCTATCCCAATTATTGATTCCTGCTTTTATTTCTTGTACTTTGGGAGACATGTTTAGAAAATCTGGTCCTATGCCCACATGATGAATATTTGGACATACTTTTTTTCTACTAGGTGCAGGGTCTCTGGTCTAATTCCTAGGTCCTTGACTACCAAAAAGAGTATGCAAATTTAATGCAATTCCAATGAAAATCCCAATGATGGACCTCATATAAATAGAGCGAGGCATCGTGAAATTCATTTGGAGAAATAAGAGACGCAGAATAGCTAAAGCAATTCTTAGCAAAAAGAGCAAAGCAGGGGGTATCAGACCTTCAACTATATTACAGAGCAATATTAACAAAAACAGATGGTATTGGCACCAAAATTGGCAGGTATATTAATGGTACAGAATAGAGGACACAGAGACAAACACAGAGACAAATATGTGTGTTTGTCTAGACATACTAGACAAAGGAGTCAAAAACATACAGTGGAGAAAAGATAGTCTCTTCAACAAATGGGGCTGGGAAACTGGAAATCCATATGCAGCAAAATTAAACCAAACCCCTATCTCTCACCCTATACAAGCTTTCATTCTTGAGCACACATTTAAATGTTGTAACACAAACAACTCACCCTTTACTTTTTCTCCCCTTACAATGTTGTGATTTATCACTTAAAGTTCTTTCAAGAGTAGAAACAAATCTAGTTATTTAGATGCAGTGAAATGAACACAGGCAATTGGTGGGATAGTTACTGCAAAATGAAGGCAAGAAGGAAACACTGTGGTCACAGACTGAGCCTCTAAAACACTGAAGACTTGGGGAGGTGAAAGGAGTAGGGAAATACACTGAATTTTCAATGTAGTAAAACTTTGTCACCATGAGTAAGACAATAAAACCAGGAGGAAAACATGGTAGTGATTTCAAGAGCCCCCACTCAGCAAAAAATACAGCTATAGATGGATGACATCAGAGCAGAATGACAAACCCTTTAAAACTAGCATAACTGCAGGCTGCATGGTGTTGATGGACAAATTTAAAAGAGGTGTTTGATAAACCACCTGGGCTGCTGCTACAAGAAGTGCTTTATAAACTTCTCCATTGAACTTGATCCCTCTAGGATCCTGCATCTGAACCACCTCTGGGGCTGCAAACACTCCTCATCTCTTGACAGTCTGCAGAAATCATGGTATCTGGTGCTGAGACAGAGTCATCAGTAATTTTAACCACCCCAGGTGATTCCAACAAAATCCAGCCTTGACTAGCAAGATAGCCTCTGGGCATCACTATCCTACATAGGTATCTGAGGAGCAAAGCAAGTTTTAAAGAAAATGTGAATGAAATTTGAAAGGGGATATAGCTTTTAAATATATAAAAATAAATTTTAGCATTTTAACTGGAGTCCAGAATCATTGATCAGAAATTACAGAGGCGGTTAAAATTTATTAATTTAGTCATGATATTAATGAAGAAAAGGATTTCAAATACTCATGCAATTCCATTAAAGACAAAGCAAAGGAAATAGTTTTGAAATATGAAACATGGGGTGAAAATAAAATTATGAAGCTACAGAAGTAGTGTGAACAAAATGTAGGATTTCCAGATCTAGATGATTGAATTTCCCAATCCAAACTACAAAAATGATGGACTTGACAATGAGACTAGATTGGTGTTTTCTGCACCCTCCACAAGGCACCCTAAATGTCCTTGCTGCTCTGACTGCAGATGAGGGGATTCAGTACAGGTGTGAGCACATCATACACCAAAGAGACACAGCCATTTCTCTAGGGGGACTTGAGACACCTGATGCAAAACCTACTCCAATACTTGTTTTATAAATAAGCAAACAACTGCCAGCTGAGACACACAGGTGGAGAAGGCTTTGTACTTCCTACCTGAGGATGGGATTCTAAGAATGGATGAAACAATTTTATAGTAAGAGAAACATCCCTGTGAGAGGAAGAAAACCATAGATGGCACCAACAAAACACATGACTATGTTTTAGGCAAAGGTATCAAAACAGGCAAAGTAAAGATCTGAGAAGGTTCACAGAAAAAATAAGAAATTTCCATGGTCTTGAGGTAGGTAAAGTGTAAGCCATCCAATTGTGCAGCTGCGAGTCCAAAAAACTAAAAAGAAAAGACTCCAAAACTAAAAAGCCACAGAGCTGAGGGTTCATGGTAAGTATGTAATATGGGGGGGGGGGCGGGGGCGCAGATGGCCACAAACCAGTCTTAGGCTATCACAGTCAGAAACAGATCACCCATACATCCCAAAATCATAAAAACAGATATCTCTGTCAGGCCACCCACACAGGAGATGACTCTGCCTGAGTTGGGATGTTCACAGTCATCTTTGGGACCGTGGTGCAGATGAGTGGGGAAAGGAGAGAGATCTGTGCTGAGTGGTGGTGTGCCTTCACTTTCTCTGAAATTGTCCTGTGATCTCAGCCATTCCTCCTGAATTGGTGCAGCATATATGGCCCACTGCTCTGTTTTGCGATATGCCAGAAACCCCCAAGGGAAGTGCACAGTGATTAACAGGTCCCATCTGGAGTGACAGGAAAGTGGAATGGATGGTTGAGTGGTGAAGGAGACAACCTGCCAGGACTGTCCCACCAGATGTCCTCTGTCTCTAATCAGACAGCTCAGCTCAAACATCGGTTCAGCTCTCCGACCTATATGCATAATGCAAGTGGCATAAAAATGCTGGGCTTCTTTGTGTTTCTTAAAATAAATTACTTGGGCACTTACAACATGTGGAAGACTTTGCAAATGAATTCAAACAATCCAAGGAGAACACATAGCTCAGAGCCTGACAGTCAGGAATCTCTCAATAAGGACTGGAGATATGATGGGTACCATCCTCATCTTCATCACCATCAACACTTTCATGAATCTCTTGGAGAATTAGAAAACAGTCTAAAGGGAAGTGTTTCCTGCTCTCCTGGATGATAGTGTAGGGGAAATATACCCAGTGTGGGAGGAAACCAAGCATTGACAGAGATATCTACCACCACAAACCTGTAAATACCCATATGTATAAATCCACAGTTGTCAGAAGTGAAATTCAGCATATTATTATTCTCCCATCTGGCTACCCAAAATACATGTTTGTCCTGTTGGAGTCCACTGGGCCTGAGACCTCAAACTGAAGGACTGGAGGAACAGACATTTATTGACAGTTGTGACCTTGGAAGTTCAATACACAGGGCTCATAAGGAGTCAATTTGGTCCATAAAATTCCAATATATAAAAACTTACCAAGAGTAGGAGCAAGAGGAGGAAATATATGTGCACAAATGTTTCTCAGCTCTTCCTCTGTGGAAGAGGAAACTCATCTGTATTATTCACTCTGTCCATTTCTTTGAAAAATCATTTGCTTTATGTTTCCATTGTTATTATTTTGCAATTTAAATCTCAAAAAATTACATTTTCATTTGTGTCATTTTCACAGCTCAGTGACATTAATTACTTTCACATGGTCTTGCAGTTATCACCAACATCCATCCCCAGAAATGTTTTGTGTTCCCAAGCTGAGTATTTTTATCCCTCTAAACAACTCCCCATTTCTCCCTCCCCAATGTGCAGATAGCACCATTTCACCATGAAACAAGATGAGAAATTAAAGGCATTAAACTACACAAATTGTGTTACTGATGAAGCAGGATTGACCCAGCTACATGTTTAATTTTGCTGCATGTTTTTCAACATAACCTGCAGCTGAAGGTCACAGATCCTGTGATCAGGAACATCTGATGCACAGGTTCCTCAGGGAGATTTTTAAGGCCTTATTCCATAATCTGTAGATGAAGGGGTTCAGCATGGGTGTGACCACTGTGTACATCACTGAGGACACTGCGCCTGGTCTGGGAGAACGTGACACAGCTGAGCCCAGGTACACACCAAGGCCAGTTCCATAAAATACAGACAACTGCCAGATGAGACCCACAGGTGGAGAAGGCTTTGGACTTCCCACTTGAGGATGGGTTTCTCAGAATAGAGGAAATAATTTTGTAATAAGAGAAAAAGATCCTTGAGATGGGAACAAAGCCAAATATGGCAAAAACAAAGCACTTGACAATGGTACTAGAGAAAGTTTCAGGACAGCTAAGATTAAGGAGTTGAGAGGGGTCACAGAAAAAATTGGAAATTTCTACATCTTAGATGTAGGAAAAGTTTAAGACACTCAAATTTTGCAGCTGGGAGTCCAAAAGGCTATTTAAAAGAGACAGCAAAACTAGAAAGCCACAGAGACGAGGATTCATGATGACTGAGCAATGCAGGCACATTAGATGGAATTCTGAGACACATGTTAGATTTTGTAGTTTGATATTGCCAGGACACCTATTGAAAATTAAGAGAGGATGGGATAAATGAAATACATAAGTGGGCACCTACATTCTAAATGCTTCCAATTCAAGAGTTCATACCTAAAGTCATCACACTTGAGGTTCAAAACCATGAAGAATACTTCTCAGTTATGAAAACCCTAATCTTTGTAGACAATTTCTGTGTTATTCACCTATTTCTATCCACACCAACTTTCAAGATATTCAACTTGACCTTGTTATAAAATGAGAAATTTTAAAGAGAACATTCTATGATTACAATAAAATGTAGTCAACTCCTTTATGAAAACAATGGAGTAAGTAATAGCCTTCTTCATCATAAGGAGATATTCTCATAAAAAGATATTAAGAAGCAGTGCAGTGTGCCTTGCTACAAAATCCTTTAACAAGATTTAAAGCACTGTGCAAAACTGAATTATCTGATAAGCTAAGGTCAATGGTTCACAGTCAGAAGACATTGTTGTGGACTCTTTATCTTCTATGAGTCTCATTTTTTGACTGTCTCACTTCTCTCCGTTGTGAATTTAATTTTGTCCTTTAAAATCATGTAATATATAACAAATATCCTTATATTTGGCAGGCTTCAAATTTTGATAAGTCAGATTTGGTTGAATGCATATCATCAATAGTGTCACTAACAACAAATGTGACATTAGCACACAAGTTACCTCCCAAATATATTTTAAAAATTACTGATAAGAAATGTCTTCAAAAAGTTTAGCTTCAGGGCTGGGGCTGTAACTCAGTTGTAGCTTGCTTGTCTTGTCTCACACATGTGAGGCACTGGGTTCGATCCTCAGCACCACATAAAAATAAATGAATATACTGTGTCCATCTACAAATAAAACATTTTTTTAAGTTTAACTTCATACAGGCTTGTCTATAAAATTCCACACAACATGAGTTTAAAAAAATGGTATGTAAGGCATCCCTCCCCATTTTTGTTTCTCTTGATTGTTTACTCCATCTAACCTGCTTGTACTGCTTCACTATTTTTCTGATCATAATGATAATTCACAGTTTAGAATGTCATCACCAAGAAAAGGCCCAGAGCTCATATTTAAGTCCCAACCTTCCTAGTTCTACTTAATAGACTTTCACATCAATTCCTCCTGACCATGGATTGAAATGCCCTTCCTTCAGCTATAAGAAGAGAACTTGGGTTCATTACATTGTTAGATCTCACTAAGGTTTTAACTGGGAAAATGCAAAAGATAAAAGAATAAGAAGGACAGTAAAACACAACAAGCTTCTTCATCATCTGTAAAATGGAGATAGCAATTACTCACCTCCTGTGGTTGTTGTAAAAAAGTTTTTAAAAATCATTTTCTGAACAAAATAGTGATTCTCAGTGTCAGTAATAAATATATTCACCTATGTATATTCCAATAATCTGAACTGAGGTCAAAATCAAGTTAATCAGCATCTGCACCTGAAGATATTGCTCTATTTTCTTATATCAGAATACTTAGAATATTTCTTGACATTTAGAGTATGATCCATGAATATTAATTATAACTGTTATCAAAAATATTCACCACCTATATTAAAATATAAATATCTAATGATCTTTGCACCAGAACTAATATTTGATAGAAATCTTAATTCCTGCCTATGATATCTCTGCATGATTCCATTCTCCTGCATACCTGTGCCCCAGACACAGCGAGTCTCATGAATTTGATGGGTATAATTTCCTTTCAGTGGTCCATTCATTGTTGATTCATGTATCCTTTACCAGTTTTCCTAAGAATCTTAGGAACATACCTAAAGGTCATTTGTGGTGTTTGTGACAAAATGTCTATTGCCCCCACAATGTGCATCAACACATGGTTTCAAAATCCTGGGAAGCACATATATCTACTTGAATGTTTTCATCTGATGTATTGAATGATTGCCTTCATTGAATTTTTACATTTATTATTATGAAAATCTTTTCAAACTTATTGTGTCTCTTTCCATTTCATACAAGTGAAAATTTGTGTTCATAGGGTTATTATTTGACTTCCACAATAATGCACATTCAGTATTACTATGAATCACCTACATTTGTGTCCCAATGGGTAAATCAGTTATTAAACTAGCATCTTCTTAATCTTAAGGTAAGCCATCAAAATGACCCTGCAGTCTGTCTAGTAATAATTCTCTCCTTGATGTCTCCCGACAAAATTTTATTTTGTATAGGAAAAACATTTCCATTTTTCTCTAGTAGAAGAAGATGGTGCCCTGGGATGGAAATCAGGAAATCAACAGTTGAGTCTCTTATCACTATCCTGCTCCCATATGCAGAAGGCATGTGGATCCCTCTACCTCTCTGTGCTCATGCTGCTTAAATGGAAACAGAGAATAACACCCATCTCTATGATATTTGTGATACCTAATGGATGCCTGGAATTCAATAAACACTTGGTCCTAGGGTTTCTGTTAATAAATGAAGAATTACACCATTTTGGAAGTGTTGATCTTGTGTGATGAATATATCTGTGAAATGCCACTGGAATCCTGGAATGCTGTGAACTGAAATGCGCCTTACCCCAAACATAAAAACAATCCTGCCCCTTCTGTTTCACTCTTGTCCCAGTTTCCTACCCTTGAAAATATCTGCCATCATCTTTTACCATTTGAATGAGATCGATGGTATTCCATGAACACAAGCATCCACATGTCCTTGATACAGACACAAGCAAGATGCTATTTTAATCAGTCTCTATTTTCATGGGACCTTCCTAAGAAGTATAAAAGTGCAGAGAAGAGAGCACTATATGGGAAAAACAAACTAACTTTAGGCATTTTGTGATGAAAGATTGGGCAATTCAATGGTTAACAGCATTTTTGATGCCTCCCCTGGGCCAGGCAAAGCATAAGTCCAAATTGAAATGAGACTTTTTTCTCCAAATACACAACATATACATGTACAGGGACAAAATTAACAAGCCCCACCAGGAAGCAGGAAAAGGTAACTTCAGGAGACAGGATATTTAATTGAATGGTATGACAGTGTCATTATCAATAAGAATATAATGAGAGTGTTGTTATAAATAATAATAATTATAAATAACTATAAATAATTATTATTATAGGGGAATAATATATATATATAATTATATATAATTATTATTATAGGGGAGGGCTGCCTTATAATAATTTGTTTCTAAACTTCATTTTCCCTTTTATATCATACTTCACAAATTAATTTCAAAAAGAGCATCTATTTTCTGTTCAATCAATACTCAACCCAGTAGTATTCTATCAGATGGCAATGCTGAGTCTCAGGACACTCACAACCTGCCCTATGTTACAGGAACAATGGGGGATGATTTTTAAAAAATCAAACAAACATGAAAGAGAATGTGTTCAGTTGCTTGGGAAATCTGCAAGGGAGGCAAGAGAGCCATCTGTGCTGAATTTTGTGTTCCTGCACCTTCTGTTATCATTTCATGTGACCCCTAGCTCTCTTTCCCATAATGGATGCCCTATTGTCCTTCCCTGTAATTCACCAAAAAACTCCCAAAAAGAAGAGGACAGTGAGCAAGAGGTCTCCTCCTGGAGTGACAGGAAGTGAAATGAGTGACTGGTGAGATGACCACAGGAATACCCTGTCAGGATTCTCCTGGTGTGAAGATCAAGCAGCTCCTGTGCCTGCAATCAAGAAGCTCAATCCAAACACAGACTCATTCTTTTCTACCTAGCAAACTGATACATGTTACATAAATTTAATTTAATCTTTCACTTTCTGTAAAAATAACTATGAAGTGGACATGTCTTACTAGAGTAAGATGACACAGAGTAATGAAACATGCCACAGGAGCACGGTCTCAGTGCCCAACTCCCTTAGGGCCACCCTCTTTCATCTGTCACCTTCAGAGTCATTTTGGAGTGGTTTGGGAAAAGAATAAAAGGGCTGTTTTCTAGAATAGGGGGTGAGATTTCTAGGTGGAATAGAACCAATGTGGTAGAAAGCAAATTTTGAATAAGATTTCTGATCCCCACACCAGAACCATAGACACAACCCTTCCCAGATCCACAGCTGAAACTTCATATTACTTACTATCTGGCTACCAAGCTGTCATTTCTGTGATCATGGTGAGGAATTAATCCTTCCAAGGGTTTGTCGCATCTATAGGCTCTCTCTCCACCTACTGGGTCATGCTGCTTCTCTGCTGGGTTGTGACTGCAGAGTGCTAATCTGAAGAGCCTCCCATGCTGGCTGCCCAGTGAAAGCCAGTGCTCTGTTCTCATGATTCATATGAATACAGTGTGGTGCTGGAGCCCCTGTTGCAGACAGTCAGAAGGAGAAACAAGCATGGAGCTCACAGGACCAGAACCATCAAATCAAAGTCCTGCATGCACAGGCTATTTATTGACTACTATTTGACTTTGGAAGCTCAATGTACAGAGCTCATAATTAGCCAGGTTGGTCCATGTCATTCCAAACTCTAAGGAGTTCCTAGAATTTACAGAGAAAGAAGAAGTGAAAATGAATGAACACTGAAGTTTTGGAACCTACCTCTACTTAGGAGAATGCTTGTATGTATTATTCAATTTTTCATACACATATATATATATATATGATCTATCTTCTTTTTTATGTTCATTTTTATTAGGGTAATATATGCAGAACAAGACCAATTTATCCATATTAAGTGCATGTTTGATGACATTAATTACCTTCACATCATTGTGCACAGAGCTCATAATTAGCCAAATTGGTCCATGTTATCACAAACTCTAAGTACTTCACAATATGAATGGAACAAGGGGAGGAGAAACCAGATGCTTTTCACTCATCCTCTACTGAAGAGGAAATGTGCATAATTCCTGGCTTTCATTTATTTTAATATTCATTTTATTTTTATTTCTATTTTTCTTACAAAATTGAAAATTGAAAAAAAATTGCATTTTTTACTGTTGTCAAGTACACAGCTCAGTGGAAATAATTATGTTCATATAGTCCTGCAACCATCACCACAACCATTCATCTCCAGAATCTTTTACCAAACTGAAACTTTATATCCATTTAAAAGCCCCTCATTCCTCCCAACCCACAAGCACCTCCTACCCTGAGATGTACTGGTTTACATCAACATGTAGATTTAACTCTGTCTTTAAAGGATATGTCTCTACACTAAATGTTTTAACTGATGTACAGCATCTAATTCAGTGGAGGGACATCATTTAAAATATCAGTTCCTTTATAACTTTAGAACTTCTAGTGTCTCTCCTCACATCACACAAGTGAAATTTCCATTTATATGTAGGTGGAGGATATTAATTTGACTTCCATCAATTGATGTATATGTAATTTTACTACTAAAATCCTATACTGTTGTCCAAATTTTAAAAACCAGCTGTATCAACTATACCCTCTTATTATGAAGTTGTACAACTGACACATCCCTGAAGTCTGTTTAGTAATAATCCTTCCATGATGGATCACCAAGAAATTTCATCTTGAATAATATTTCTACTTGGCTCCTGAAGACACAGCCTTTTTGGATGAGAGCATTTTATTCTCATACCATTGACCTACTGGAAGAGTTAGATCTCCCCACCACTCTGTGCTCATATGTTTAATGGAAATGTGAAGAACAATACTCATCTCCATTTCAGGAATGGTGCCCAATGTAAATTTTGAATTCATTAAATACTGGACCATTTTAATATTTTTGAAATAAAGAATCCCCAAAAGCACTGGAGTCTGGAGTTATGTGAATTCTAAAATGTGCCTTAGTCCCATTCATAATGTGTGGCTACAGCTTTATCTTTGTGCCACATTTATATACCCATGAAAATCTCTGCCATCTTCTTTGAATGAATTTGTAGGGGCTGTGAAGTTGAATTATAGGGCCCAGGTGTCCATGACATAGATATAAAATGTGCCAGTTTAACCTGCTTTAGTTCTGTGGAAAAGGGATGAAAGCACAAATTCAAGTCACCAAGGGTTTTGAAGACACAGTGACTATGGGCAATGCCATGGTGAAGAAATGGTGCTTCTGACATTGCCATCATCTCCTTCAGCACTGACTCAATTCCACTGCATTTCTCCTGGTTCATGACTAAGGAGTGCAGGTCTGATGTCCCTCCCCTGCCAGGTTCCATTGTCAGCTTAGGCAATGTCCACAGAATTCGCATGAGTACAAATTAAGATGGGAGCCTCTTCATGGGAGAAGGAGAAACAGATATGAATTCCATTGCACTAGAACCATCAAACACATTTGGAGGCACAGAACAATCATTTACTAATACATAATATCACATGCAGAATGAACAGAGCTCAAAGCTATGCAAGTTGGAACAAGCTACTCTAATTTTTAAGGACTTCCTAACATTAATGGAGAAAGAAAAAATGAATATTGACAAAAGGTTTTGGAGTCTTTCTCTACTTGGGAGACACTGGTGCATAATAGTCACTGATTTTCTTTCTTTTTTTTTATTCAAGACCCATCTGATTATTTTTACATTTGTAATTATGGCAAAATATACACAATGAAAATTGCAATTTGGACAATTCACAGTTCACTGCCATCAATTAAATTCACATCATTGTAAAAATGTCACCAGGATCCACCACCAGAATTCTTCATCTTTCCAAACTGACGCTTCATATGCATTTTCAAAATGCCCCATTAACTTTATACTCCAACCCTAATGACCACCATTCCAATATGAAACATAAGAAATTAAATATGTTAAAAACATAAAGTGACCAAAAAAGAGGATTTAGAGGTCTAGATGTTATATATTTGCTTTCCAAACTACATATCAAATGCATTTCACTGACCATGAGGTTAGAATATTCTTCCAGAAATCCTTTTCATGGCACTATTAATATCTCTGTTTCTCTAGCTATAGAAAAAGGGATTGAGCATAGGGGTGACAGATGTGTACATCACTGAGGTCACTGCACCCTTCCTAGAAGAAGGAGATACAGTTGTGCCAAGGTACACTCCAAAGTCTGTTCCATAAAATAAGCAAACAGCTGATAGGTGAGACCCACAGGTTGAGAAGGCTCTACATTTCCCAGCCGGGGATGGAATTTTCAAAATAGTGGATACAATTTTATAGTATGAGAAAAAGATCCCTGAGATGGGAACAAAGCCAAATATGGCACCAACAGAATACAAGACTATGTTATTAGTAGAGGTGCCAGAACAGGAATGACTGAGGATCTGAGAAGGATCACAATAAAAATTAGCAAATTCCACATCTTTGAAGCACGTAACCTGTAATGCAATCAAATTGTGCAGTTGGGATTCAAAGAGGCTAATAAGAAAAGACACCAAAACTAGAAAGCCACAGAGTCGAGGATTCATGATGACTGAGTAATGCAGGGGATGACAGATGGCCACAAAGTGGTTATAGGCCATCACAGTCAGAAGCAGATTATCCATGCACCCAAAAATGATAAAAACAGACCTCTGTCTTAGGCAGCCCATGTAGGAGATGGCTCTGCTGTGAGTTTGGATGTTCACAATCATTTTGGGGACTGTGGTAGAGATTACACAGATATCAGCCAAGGACAGGTTGGAGAGGAAGAAGTACATGGGTGTATGGAGGTGGGAATCAAAGTTGAAGGCCAAGATGATGAGCAAGTTCCCAAGCACTGCTACTAGGTACATTGACAGGAACAGTCCAAAGCAGACAGGCTGTAGTTCTGGATCATTTGAGTACCATGAGCTGGGATTCTGAGACACATGTTAAATTGTGTTGTTCTGTATTATCAGGTATCTTTGAAATAGAAAAAAGTAGCAGAGAAGGAAATAAGCATCAGGTACCAACACTGTGTATATTTTTAATTCAAATATTTATGACTAAGTTTTTTAGGCTTGAAGTCTCTATGCTTTCATCAATATCTAACATTCATGAGATAAAATAAGCAAACAACAGATAATAGAGACTCACAGGTGGAGAAGGCTTTCTATTTCTTAAAATTCTTTCCATATTCATTATTGTTTCCTGTATTATTCAATTCCTTCCATATGCATGTACTTATTTTGTAAGTCCCAAGAACTACCAGGGCCTCTTAAATGCTTGTTAATTGCTCCAGCCTGAAGTATATACCCAGCACTTTTTATTTTATTGTAAAACAGGGTATCACTTAATTACTGAGGTGGACTTCCAAGTGTCTATCCCTTGCCTCAGAGGAGATGGGAATCACACAATTGTGCCACCATACCCTGCCAACCCACCTACTTTAGAGACACTCATCTGAACAATGTTAGAAGACCAAGGACACAAGACATAGCAAGACTGCAAGCATAGTAACATGCACCTTGCATTCTAGGGAAGGAAGAGCATAAGATATATCTTTCTTTCAGGAAGAAAAAAACATTTTAATTAAAGGGAAACAAAAAGGAGTCTACTATGCCTTATAATATACTAGGAGAGTGGTACAAATCATTCTCATGCAGAATATAGTAGAATATGTATATGTTACAAAAATGTGAGTACTACATAGTCTAAAGACTAAATTAAATTGATAGTTCACAACCAGGACAGATTCTGATGGACCAGTTTTCTCCAAGGGTTCCATCCTCCATGATTTCCCATCCTCATGAATGAAAGTGCTCAGTCATGTGTTGTTTATATTTTAAAAGTCAAACAATACATTACTTCCATTCTTGGCTTAGGAAAAGTCAAATGTAAAGAAATGTGGTTTATTTTACTACAATTTATCACTTCCATCATAGAGTAGATACCTGGAATAAGTGTACACCACACCTGTAAATGATTATAGTGAATTGTCAAAAGTAATCTGAAAAAGAAACACTGAACAAGAAGAGTGATGCTGGAGGTATCATCACAAAACCAGACCTCAACTTAAATTATAGAGATACAGTAGCAAAAATAGCATGGTGTTAGCATCAAAACAGACATGAAAACCATTGCAATAGAATAGAAAGCTCAGAGACAAGCTGACAAAGTTACAGTAATCTGATGCTCAAAGAATTTATTAAAAAACATACATTAGAGAAAATATAACCTTTTAAAATATGATGCTAGTAAAACTGGATTATCCATATGCAGGAGAGTGCAGCTAGATCCCTATATCTAATGCAAAAAAAGGAATTCAAAGAGGAGCAAAGACCTAGGAGTTACACCAGAAAGACCACAAATGCTACAGGAAAACCTGGAGTCAACACTGCAACATACTGATGCGGGCACCAGTGTCCTTAAGAAAACTCCTACAGTTCAAGAAACAAAATGAAGAATTAATAAGTAGGATGAGGCAAGCACTCTACCAACTGAGCTACTTTGAAAGTGTATGGCGAATTGAGAATAATTGTCTTTCCACATATTTCAGTTGAACAGAGAATTTTATGATTGTTAAGTTCAGAAAAGCATAAGAATGTTAATGAGATAAAAAATACAGTGATTAGATTAATTGTCCATAAAATCTTCATATATCATTTCATGGACATAATGTTTAAATTTGAACAAAGGAAGTTATAAAGAATTGCAAATCTTAATTTATAAGTAAGTTTTAAAACATTAAAAAATTTCAACAGGTTTTATGCTGAGAAAGGAAATCAGTTAATTCATATAGGCTATCACTTCTCTGGGTTTATATTATTGAAACCATTATCTTCTTCAGGTTATATAGCTATGCACAGACGAGAAGCCCCCACTCTATATCAAATTTGCTTTTAAGATGTTATACAATGCAAAGATTTGAGGTATCAGTAAAGGGTATGAAAACACAAAAAAATAAAATAAAATAAAATAAGTGGGATGACTCCAAATTAAAAAAAAAAAAACTTCTACATAAAAAAAGTAAATAATTAAAAGGAGTGAAGAGAAAGCCTACAGAATTGGAGAAAATCATTGTCAGCCTAATCTCTGAAAGGCTGATTTTAATCTCTTGTCAGAGATTAAAATATATAAAGAACTCAAAATATATAAAGAACTCAAAAAGCTCAATACCAAAAAACAAATAATTCATTTAATAAATGGGTCAATAAACTAAAAAGACATTTCTCAGAAGAAGAAATACAAATTGCCAACAAATATAAGAAAAACTATTCAAAATCTCTGTCAATAATGTAGAATTGCAAATCAAAACTTCTTTGAGATTTCATCTCACTCAAGTTAGAACAGCTGTGACCAAGAATCCAAATATCAACAACAGAAAAGAATACAAATAACAGTACGTTCTGGTGAGGATGTGAGGAAAAGGTGCACTCATACATTGCTGGTGGGACTGCAACTTAGTACAACTGTTCTGGAAGGCCACTTGGAGGTTCCTCAAAAGCTAGGAATGGAAGCACCATATGACCCACCTATCCCACTCCTATTTATGCAAAAGAACAAAATCAGCACACTATAGTGATGCAGGCACATCAATGTTTATAGCAGTGCAATTCACAATAGCCAAGTTATGGAACGAGCCTAGGTTCCATAGATGAATGGATAAAAAAAAGCTATGGAATATGTACATGGTGGAGTTTTACTCAGTCATGAAGAAGGATGAAATTATGGCATTTGCAGGTAAGTGAAGGGAACTGGAGAACATCATGCTAAACAAAATAAACAAGACTCAAAAAGTCAAGGGCTGAATGTTTTCTCTCATATGCAGAAGATAGTCCAAAATAGAGGTAAAAAAGGAGGTACACCAGGAAAATGCATGTGAGATCTGTGGAGTAGAGGAGGAGTATTGACGAAAGGGAGCAGTGATGGGAAAGGGGAGGTACTGCTGAATTATCTGACCAAATTATGCTAGGTACATATATGAATATACCACAGGGAATTCCATCTTTATTTGTATCTATAAAGGTACAATTAAAAAAACAATAAATAAGTAGGAGGAAGACCAGATGAGGAAAGGGCCAGAGGGGAGGGAAGTAGTAAAAGAAGGGGGTAGTTCTTGAGATTTAAATCAAGAGTTATGTTATATGCATTCATGAATATGTCAAATGAACCCCACAATTATGTAAAAATAATTCTCTAATAAAAACACAAATTAAAATTGTATTTTGAATTTTTTAAAATTTTAGATAGTTTCATTGATATCAACCCAATAACTACCTGGTGAATAAAATAACTGCATTGTTGGTTGATATGATAATATACAGTGACCTCTATGGTGTTTTGCTTTCTCTATGTTCATAAAGAGTTGAGAACTTTAGCATCAAGGTTGACCCCTAAGCCCAGGTTTCAGTCCCAACCATTATATGACAACATAGATTTTCTCATCTATCTTCTTGATACGTGGTTCACAATTCACCTACATGAAACTCTGGTTCATTATTTTGTCAGGCTTCATGATGTTTTAGTTGGAATGAAAGGAAAAAGTACAGAAATTATTGTAAACACACATTGGTAAATATACGATATGGAGAATAGGAATAGCAATTATCTAACTCATAGTGTTGGTATTAGAATTTTTTTTAATCATGAAATTTCTTAATTCATATTTCCCTGTCTCATGTATCAGTATATTCTGTATGTGAATTTTAAAATACTTAAATACCCTGGCATCAGACCAAAACCAATTTTATCAGAATATCACCTCTGAAGTTCTTGGTGGTGATTTCTTCAATCAGGGTTAAGAACCACTGCCTTAGAATATATACTGGTGTGTAGAAATGGTGCAGTAACATCACCTGTTGTTTCTGTGAATATAACTACCAATATGAAAATATAAACACTTAGCAATATTAATTTTATTACTAAAATTGCATCAAGATTTGAGCTATCACCTGTAAAATTTGCATTTGGTCTGCGAGATTCCACTCTCTCTCCTGCACAACTCTCAACCAAAGGCAACTACTGTCATGAATTTAGTGGATGGTTTTACTAATGTATGTTTCCATGTATATTGTACGATTGTGTGCTTCCAGTATAGATTTTTTTTAGCCTATAAACAGTTTTCTTAACATATCTCAAAACTACCTAAAGTTCACATACCTAGTGTACAACACAATAGCTCTTGCCCCTGAAGTGTACTACTTGACATCAAGGTGTGCCTGTAAGTCTCTCTGTGAAGTACATACATCCATTTCTTATGCTTTACCTGATGCACAGCATGACCTGAAGGAGGGACACCATTTAATTTGTTGTTGTATTACTATGGAAATCCTTTCAAAAATTCATTTACCTGTCTCCTTTTTACACAAGTGAGAATCACTACAGAATATATGGGTGGTGAACAATTCTCGCTTCAACAATTGATGCCTGTTCAATATTTCTATAACTCAGGTACATGTATTGTCCCAATGAAAATCAGTCACTGTCATATACGTCTACTCTTTCTTAATGTATAATATAAAAAATATCCCTGAGGCTCATCTAGTAATAATCCTTCCAAGACAACCAATCAAGAAATTTGACATTGAATTGGGAATTTTATTTCCATTTGATTCCAATAAAACAATGTGGCACTGACACCTTTTCAAAGACTATGCAGATGAAATCACACAATCTGCATGGAACACAAAGCTCTGCATCAGCATCAGGAAGCTCTGAGTAATCATTCATAGTGCTAGTCACCTGCTTCCTCATCCCCACATTCTGCATCACTTTCATAAACCTTTTCAGGTACTTAGGAAATCACTTTAGGGACACATATCCTGAGAGTTTATGGGAAGTAGAATAAGAGAAGGAGACATCAAAGCATTGATTGAGGTTTCTAGGACCCTACCAAAACCAGATGTGTGAACTCAGTCCTCACAGATGAAATTCATACACTGGCATCCTCTAATCAGGCTGCCAAACTCCTGTTTGTGCTGATGAAGGAAAAACCAGTTTCTTGTGGACCTTTCTCCATCCAGCATCTCTCCTAGAACTTACTGGTTCATGCTGCATCTCTGCTGGGTCATGGCCAAGGAGTGCACATCTAATGCCTCTCCCCTGCCTGTTGCTCAGTGAGCATCAGCTCCATCCCCAGGACTAATATCAAGGCAGTCTCAGATAGGAGATTCCTGATGCAGACCGCCATGGGAGGAGGAGACACAGGTATGGAGCACACTGGGCCTGAAACATCACTGAGGGGTTGGAGGCACTGGCTGATTATTAATGATTATTGAGTCTGGGAGGCTCAATGCACAGAGTTCATAATTAGCCAAATTTCTAAGTCATTTCAATCCTAAGGATTTCATAATATTAATGGAGGAAGCAGAGAAGGACAAAACAAATGTCCACAAATTTATTTCAGCTCTTCCTCTATTGTAGAGGAAGCTGTGTGTAATTAATCTCTTTAATTTTATTTTTTCTAAAGATTCATTTGCTTTTTATTTCCATTTTATTACCATAAATATTAAATTTCAAACAGTTTGCATTTTTTTCACCATGATCAAGTAACGAACTCAGTGGTACTAATTACATTCACTCCATTATACAACTTTCTCCATCATCCATGTCCAGAAATTTAGCATCTTCCCAAAGTGAAATATTTCATACTTTTTAAAAAACTCCCATCCTCCTTCCCCAATACTGGCTAACACCATTCTACCATGAACCTGATAAGAAATTCAAGGATGGACAGAAGTGAAGGTTTAACTTTGTTGTGTTTTCAAACATACCTTACAGTTTACTGCCACAATCACTGTGACTAGACTGACCCTGCCTGTGGAGCATCCAACCTCTTTCTTCCTCAAGCTCTAGATGAAGGAATTCAACACTGGTGTGGCCATGTGCCCATGAGGGAGGCCCCCAAACACTTTCTGGGGAAGTGTGATAGAGTTGAACCAAAGGATATGCCAGTGCTACTTCCACAAAACCAACCAAGAGCTAGAGGAGTCTTCCTACCTCCTACTTGATGGTAGGTTCTCTGATAGGGTAATGAATTTATAGTAAGGAAAAGGATCTGCAATGGAAATGAAACCAAATACTCCTTCAGCAATTAATACCTGACAATGTTATTAGAGATGTTTTTAGGACAGGTAAGATGAAGGAGTCAAGAAGGGTCACAAAAGAAATTGGTAATTTCCACATCTTTGCAGTAGGTAGAGTGCAAAGAAATCAAATGATGCAACTGGGATCCAAAAGGATAAATGTAAGAAACACAAAAAATAGTAAACACAAAGACAAGAACTCCCAATGACCTGGTACTGCAGGAAATAAAAGATAGCCACAAACTGATCATAGGCCCATAGCCAGAAGCAGATCATCCGTACACCCCAAAATGTTATGGCTTATAATCAGAAAACCTTGTTGCATACATACCAAACTACTCAGTCTCATTATATAGTCACCTGTGTATGTTTTAAAATATCCAGATTCCCTGGCCTGAGACAAGAGAGATTAAATCAGAATCTTGATTTGAAGGTCTTGGTGCTCCTTTCTTACACCAGCATTGAGAACCAATGCCCTTGAATAGTTCCTTGCACATACAAGGTGCTCCAGGAATAATAACTATGGCTACTGTCAATCATACCCACTATGTATACTAAAATATAGCACTTATCTTATTGTGTCTAAAACTATATCCTATACTTAGAATATTCATAAAAACATCTACAAGAACTAGTAGTGCAGTTGGGCATAGTGGCACATGCCTGTAACCCCAGTCACTTGGGAGGCTGAGGCAGGAGTTTTGTGAGTTGGACACCAACCTCAGCCAATTGGCAAGACCCCACCTCAAAATAAAAAAAATAAAAGGGGGAGGGGCTGGAGATGTGGCAGAGTGATTTAGCACCCCTGAGTTCAATCCTTACTAAAAAAAAAAAAAAAGGAGCTAACACTGCATAGCTTATTGAAATACATGAAATTTCACAATCAGGATACATTATTATATGCCAATTCCCTCCCAAAGCTTTTCATCCTTCTCAAGTTTTTCATATCCTACTTAATGCAAGTAAGCATGCACTCAAATTTTCTTTGTCTTTCAAGAAAGACATTTTTATTCTATTCTAGTCTCAGTTTTGGCAAATTCCAGAATCTGACAAACACTTTTTAGCCAAAAGCATGCACATGTACTGACCCCTACTTGACACAGGTGTGGCATTAGTGTTCACGGCACCCCTCATTCATTAACACATGAGGAAATGTGATGAAAAGAAGGACAGACTAAATTAAATAGAAATAAAGTAGTGCAAATTGTTAAGTAAGTCAAAAGTTGATTTCCTGAAAGGATTAATGAAACCTATATACCTCCAGTGACTGATAAGAAAATGAGGGCTCCAGAGGGAAATTTGGGCCCGGTTGGCACCATACTACAGCTTCCCTGGTGGAGAGACTCCATCTTGAGCTGTCTGAGCCCTCGGACCTAAGCACACCCATTCCCGTGGGGACACGGTGCTGCGACTCCAGGTGAGATTTGGCCTGGAGTGGAGCAGCTTTCCAGCTCCAGCAGGGAATTTGGGCCATTGGCGCCATTCTACAGCTTCCCTGTCTGCGAGACTCCATCTTCAGCTGTCTGAGCCCTCAGACCTAAGCTCAGCCCTTCCCACGGGGACTCTGTGCTGCGGCTCCAGGGCCACAGTGCTGCATCTCCTGGAGGCCTCTGCCCAGAAGCATTGATAATGCCCAACCTGGAGGTTGAGAGACAGCAGCAATCTTGGGTCACCACTAGATCAAGCACCTCTCAAACATCTGGTGAGTTACTGGAAATCTGCAGGGACACCCTAAGTCTTTACAGGGAAATTGCAATCCCTCTGATTTGCACTACTAGAGGGGAAGGTATATGAGCAGCATGAGAAAACATGGGAAGAGTGTCCCAAACAAACCTAGATGATACATCAAGAGATCCCAAAGACAGCATGGTAGAAGGAATGACAGAAATGGAGTTCAGAATGTTCATAATTAAAATGATCCAAGAAGAGAATGAGGTGACGAGAGAGCAGATTCAGGCTATAAATAATCAGCTAATAGAGCAATTGCAGGAAGCAAAAAATCATTTCAACAAAGAGATAGAAGTTCTGAGAAAAAAACAAACAGAAATCCCTGAAGGAAACAAGGAAATGAAGGAAACAATCAATCAAGTTAAAAACTCAATAGAAAGCATAACTAACAGAATAGATCACTTGGAAGACAGAACCTCAGACAATGAAGAAAAAATATTTAATCTTGAAAACAAAGTCGAACAAACAGAGAAGATGGCTAGGAATCATGAACAAAACCTCCAAGAAATATGGGACATTATGAAAAGACCAAATTTAAGAGTTATTGGGATTGAGGAAGGCACAGAGATACAAACCAAGGGTATGGACAATCTGCTCAATGAAATAATATCAGAAAATTTCCCAAATATGATGAATGAGATGGAAAATCAATTACAAGAGGCCTACAGGACACCAAACACACAGAATTTCAACAGATCCACACCAAGGCACATTATAATGAAAAATACCTAACATACAAAACAAAGATAGAATTTTAAAGGCTGTGAGAGAAAAGCAGCAGGTTACCTACAGGGGGAAACCGATATGGATATCAGCAGATTTCTCAGCCCAGACCCTAAAAGCAGGAAGGGCCTGGAACAACATATTTCAAGCTCTGAAAGAAAATGGATGCCAACAAATAATCTTATACCCAGCAAAACTTACCTTCAGATTTGATGACAAAATAAAATCCTTCCATGATAAACAAAAGCTTAAAGAATTCTCAAAGAGAAAGCCTGCCCTACAGAACATTCTCAACAAAATATTCAAAGATGAAGAAATGAAAAATAACAATCTCAGTCACCATGGGGGGGAACTACCCTAAAGAAAGAGTCAATCAAAGGAGATACAAAGTT
>JAJEJO010047196.1:0-14261 GCA_020662805.1 Glaucomys volans
CCTTTCCTTTTCCCTCTCCAGCTTCCACATATGAGAGGAAATATAGGACCCTTGACTTTCTGAATTTGGCTTATTTCATGTAACACCTTGTGCTCAAGTTCCATCAATTTTCCTGCAAATGTCATGATTTCATTCTTCTTTGTGGCTGAAAAAAATGCCACACAAAGCCTTTTGAAGTCTTTGAAAGGCTCATTGATAGTGAGGTAGAGTATTTCTGCTTTTCCATCCTTTAGAAATGAATTTTTTAATGTGAATGACCTTCATTTGTTTCAAGATGCAAAACAAATGGTGAAAGGTGAGCCTCCTAGATCCACAACTCTTTCTCAATGGCAATTGTTTTTGTGAATTCTTAGGTTTGTTTCAGGAGTATCTTATGCAAACACAGAAACATAACATGCATATGCATTCAGTGATTAGTTTGTGCACATGCATGTTTAACATTGCACAGAGCACAACACACACAGAGATCTCACTGAATGCGGGGTGCTAACATTTTTGCAAAATGGGGGAGGTATTTTTACTGTTACATAGCATATTATTAACATGTGTATACCTATTTCTAATAGTTTATAGCAGGCTATCAGTTTCTATATCATCTCTTTATTTTTTGCAAATGTTAGCATGTAAACTGCCTTTTGGTAATTATTTACTTAGCAGTGTATTTCCATGATCATCTCCCTCCCCCCGACACACTTTCTTCTTCTGGAACTCTCTTAATATGTACAAATGTAGCAACAATGGCACAGTGAACCCCATGGACCTGTCACCAGCTCCAGCAATGATCCACTCCTGGCTGATCTTGTTTCCTCTTTATTCCCACTTGCTCCCCAAAATACTCATTCTATGCATTTTTTTTTTTTTAGGTAAATTCAGGTCATGTTTTTATTTCAACTGCAAACGTTTCTGCATGCATCTCTGAAAGGTCAGGGCTCTTTAAAAATAGTCACTTAATCATGCTTCCAGCTTCTTTGGAGCATCTGCATGAATCAACAAATGAGGACGTTGGGGTGAATTACCCATGAAAATGGACATTATTTTTCTGACTCTTGTTCATGACTAGCATGTGGTAGTCATGTAGTGGGTAGTGGGTTCAGTGTGATATTTCCACACTTGCAGACAATGTGCACTGATGGAATCCAACCTTCCATTAGCTAGCTCTCTCCCTCTGCAGCGCACCAGACCACCCCATATTCAGGTCACCTTTTTTAGCTTCCACATAGGAGAGAACATATGTGGTACTGTCTTTCTGTGTCTGGCTTATTTCCCTTAACACAATATCCTCCCGTTCCATCCCTTTTACTTCAAATGACAGGATTTCTTTCCTCATTAGGGCTGAGAAAGATCCCATTGGGCATGTGGTTCACGTTTGTTTAATCATTCACCCACGGACTCCATGCCTTAGCTATTGTGAACAGAGATTCAACCAGCATGGGGGCCTGCTGCCCTTTGGGTGTGCTGATGTCATTTCCTGTGGATACAGACTCAGATGTGATGGAGCTGGATCACATGGTAGATCTATTTTCTTGGGGGAACTGCCATAGTGTTCTTCCTAGGGTTGTACTTATTACTTTCCTTCCAACAATCTATGACTTCCTTTTTTCTGTACAAGCCAACTAGCCTTATTTATTTATTTATTTATTTATTTATTTATTTATTTATGACAGCCATTCTAACTAAGATGAGCTGACAGTTGTCATGATATATACAGACTTACAACATTGAAAATCAATTTCTTTTGGTTTGGGTTTATTAAAATACTATATCTCAGGACTTGTTTCCAAGTCTCTTTAAATCTAGGTCTCTTGCCTATCTCCTTCTTATTTTTGATAAAGATGAGAGAGGTCCCCACAGGGTAGATCTGAGTGGTTATTGCCACAGCTGGGGTGGGGCAGAGCCAGGAACTGCATGTAGGTCAAAGGGCACAACGTCTCACAATTTTCAGTTACACAAGGAGTGTATGTTTTAGAGAGGTATCCCACACACAGTCTGCTGACTACAGTTAATAATGCATGGCCTATTTCCACCATTGAAAACAGCGGGTTTTCAATGTTCTCATCATCAAAAATGGTAAGTAGGTGAAGGATGGGTCTGTTCCTTGCACTGAATTAATCATGCTACAATGTTAGCACTTATTGAAATGTCACATGTGCTGTGTCATTACATTTCTGGCATCAATTAAAAATTATGTGGCAAACAAAATGATAGCTATGTAGAAGGAAAAGGATCTGGAATTTTCTACAGTATGAAAAGTGCTAACTGCAGTTTTGGACCAGTGTTTTAAATTCTAGCAGAACATTCTTTCGAGTGCATCCATGACTTGTGGGTAGGAGACTTGACTCCTGTAACCCAAGCTGCAATCTCAACCTTGCAGCATTTACTCCCTGAGACAGTTTCTAGAAGCAGAACAATGGACCCAGAGATAGTGAGGAGTTGAAGGGCCATGGTGGGTGCTGGCTGCCTGGCTTGGCAACTGAGCCTCAGGAGCTGGTTCTCATGGGATTTCTCATTGCAGGAGCCCCTGCTTCATCCATGGAGGCTCTCGGTTGCTGTTCCTGGAGGCCCAGTGCTATGGGAAGCAGGCGGCTGGCCCTGATCTCAGATGAGTGCAGCAGAGGGTTCTCCTTCTCCCTGCCTGAAATCCTAGCTTTGTTTTCTCCTCTAAGCTTGTCACTTTTCCAGGTCTAGCTACATGTGCCTGCCACGAGATAACCTTGCTTTCCAAGTTCCTAGGTGGGATCCCCAGAGTAGGACTGAAAGGATTCCCTTCCAACAAAGGTTTCTGGGGCAACTGCAAACCCATAGTAGACCAAGCATCACAAAACCTTGACTTAATTCTCAGGTTTTATACAAAAAACAAAACCAAAAATCAAACCCTCAAAATCAGCCACCAGTGTACATGCAAAACAGAGCTAAAATTTTAGGGGGAAAATACTAAGAGAAGATCTTCAGTAAGTAGAACTGTGCAAGGTGTCCTTGGGCTTGACACCAAAATGTGTTTTGCAAATGAGAGATTGATGAAGCAGATGTCAAAATGTAGGAGGAGACTTCATTTTTCAAAGATACAGTTAAGAGGATGAAAGACAAGTTGCAGGATGGGAAATATTTGCATCCCATGTAACTATCAGAGATTAGCATCTGCAATATATAAAGAGTTCTCAGGATCTCAAGAAAAATTCAATTTGAAAATGTCAAGGACATGGGAAAACATTTCACTGAAAGGTTATATAGGAGGCAAATGAACACATGCAATTGAGTTTGATATCCTTAGCCATGTGGGAAGAGCAAGTTAAAGCTGTAATGGGATGAAACCATGTAAACACCATAATTAATAAAATAAAAATAGTGACACCACCAAATGCTGGAGAACATGCAAAGAACCTGTCACTCATATGTTGCCATGGAGATATCCAGTGGTGCAGCCACTCCAGAAAACAGCTTGGAAATTTCTTAAAACACTAAGTGTGCACCCAACCTTGAACCAACAAATGTACTTATGGGCATTTATACCAGGAACACAAACATTTATATTCACAAAAGACCCATGCGTCTCATAGCTGAAATTTGGGATAGTGCAGATGGCTGTTAATGGGTGAGGGGTTAAATAAACCAGTGCATCAATACCACAGGACACTATTCAGAAATTCAAAAGAAAAAAAATAATTTGCATATGGCAAAGCAATCCCCAGAGAATTAAGCTGAACGGAAGATGTCAATTCAAACCCTTACTGGGTGTAAGGCTAGCTTGAGTGAGGTGGGGGGAGAAAAGCTCCTTTCTCTGGGCAGTCATTCCCATCATGTCTGCCTTGGGGGAGTGACTGTGGACAATCAGGAAGACATAGCTGGGGATGTTCTGCATTTCTGAGCTTGTCCCCAGCTTTGGCGTGAAGCTTCTGCCAGCACCAGGGCAGCAGGAGTGATTCACCTTCAAGACATCCTTAGCCTCTCCTAATCTACCACAGTGACACAGCCTCCAGGATTTCCATGGCGTGTGCTGTACAGGTCTCCTCTCATCCTGTAGAAAGCCATGGTCACCAGGATGAAGTGACCATGTCCCCTGTCCAGTGCTGCAGCCCTGTCCTGTGTGACTACTGAGTTCCAGAAGTGCGACCAGCCCGAAAGGTGTAGAAGCAACCTGTGCTCAAAATACACACTGGATTCCAAAGACACAATGCACACAAGACAATGCGAACACTTCATTAATAATTTCCTCTTTATTGATTGCATATTGGAATGATAGCATCTTTGTTCCACTGAGTTGTGTAGAATATATTATGGAAATTAATTTCATCTGTTTCTCTTTGCTTTTTATAAGTGGCACCTAGAAAATTTCAAAGTTCCTGTGTGCTTCCCAGTGTTTCTGTTGGATGGGGTGGGGATGGAGGTCTGGATTGATAAGGACAGACTGGGGCACAAAGAATGGAGATGGGAAAGTTGGTCTTGGGTGTTATACTTGGAGGAAAAGCTGAATTACCTGCTAGGTTTTCAGAAATCAGGACATGGCTGCAGCCTGATGCACCTCTCCTGCTTGGGTGGTGTGTGGAGTGCTGGCAACCCTCGGGTTTACACCTGCCTGGAGGAACCTATAGTGAGGAGAGCACATGCCCAGGCAGCAGGATTCCTCTTTGTAGGGAGACAAAGCCATATGGTGCCCTCCTGAGGACAGCCTGGGACCCTGCCAGAACTGATCCCTCCTCTCTTCTAGCTGTCAGTGTCTTGCTGGCTTTGTCAGGATCAGAAGCACAGACCTCTGGAGGTGAGTTTACTCATGGCCAAAGGCCAAGAGAAAGGAGATTGGGATCTGGAATGTGTGTATAGGTGAGACACAAACATCAGCCTGTTCAGCCAATGTCATGTGCACACTTCAGGGGCATTGAGCACATGCCCCTGTGCCGCTGTCCCCACCACCTCTCTCCAGAACTCCCTCATCTTCCCAACTGAACCTCTGTACACTTAGCACTCGCTCCCCCTTCTGTTCCATCAGTACACTTTCAGTCTCTATGAATTTGACTGCTCATGGGACCTGCTAGAATCACACAATATTTGTCTGTTTGTGACTGGCTTATTTCACTGAGCACAATGTCCATGTTGGATTGATATTGGAATTTCCTTCTTTTAGATGGCTGAGAATATTCCATTGTATGAATATACCACATTTATCTCTCCATTCATCCACCATGGAAAGTTGGTTTGCTTGTGCCTTTTGGATATTGTGAGTAACTCTGCTGTGAACATGGATGCACAAATCTCTTTGATACTTTGCTTTCAGCTCTTGCTGGATCATGTGGTAATTCTAATTTTTAGTTTTTACAAGAACTGCCATGGTTGTTCCAGGGAGGCTACACCATCTTACATTCATACCAGCAGTGCACAAGTATTCCAGTTTCTCCATTACATCTGTGTTGTTTTCTTTTACTCTGATGACCTTTCCCTCAATGCCAGTCTCTACAAGAGAATAGTCAGGTGTTTTAGGTTGATGCAGTGAATAGACTGACACCTGTTTTTATTTTTAAAAATAATAACAGAGCTGGCTGTTGTTCTATGGAATACAAGTGCTAGCTGTTGACAGCAGAACTGGTGTTAGTGGCAGAAGTGGGATGTGGGCGGGCATTGTGAGATTTTCCACTCAGCAGTGCAATGGACATAGGAAAGGGTCCCAACAGCACATCATTCTGACCACAGCCCCTGGTCCTTCATAGGCGGCCAGTGAAAGCTTCCTAGATGAATGAGCAAGTGAATAATTCACTCCTGTGATCTCTGCAGATCCCTGCCCTCCATACCCTGAAGCTGCAATATGCTACAACAGCACTCACTTTGTTTGTAAAAATGGATTCAGGAATATATGGTGGATGAGAGTCTTACATAACTCTAACCTCAGGTGTGATGGTAAGTGAGTCACGAGGTTTAACTTCCCTTACTCTTTAGCGAGATCTGTTCTCTCTATGAGCACAAACTCATAGCCCATTAAAAGCTGGAGCTTTTCAGAAGACTAATGGGTGAGGAATGACTGTTTTCCAGGTGGACGTGACCCTGAGTCCTTTGGATAGAGAGAGCAACTGTTGTACAACTTTATTTGTACTCCAGTCCCTCAGTGTTTGGTCGAGGTTTATGGCATGCTTTGGTGGGTAATTAATTTGTTGAGAACTGTCATCTTTATAATGTGGATTCATCCTTTTAAAGAATAAGAAATGCTGTTTGGTGTTTATAAATGTCCTTGGGCAAGGAAAAATAGTATGGTTCTATGAGAATTAAAAAAGTGTTTTCTTTTGATTCACAGGTGTTGATGAGTGTAGGGCCAAGTTGGCAAAGTGCAAGGAAATATTTTGTAGAAAAAAGACGGTATTACATCTGCTTCTGTGTGGTACAACACCCATTGATAGAGTTTTTAATAAAGTTCTCTGATGAGGATCCTGAAGAATGTTATGGTGAGAATTTCCAAATCCTTTCCACCCTGGAAAAGAGAGAGAGAGAGAGAGAGTGTGTGTGTGTGTGTGTGTGTGTGTGTGTGTATGTGTGTGTGTGTGTGTGTGCACATATATGTGCTCCTGTAACAGCTAATGCCATGGCAAGAGCACAGAGCCCTCTCCCAACACATCCACATCCCTGTGTTGACCCTGATGGTCTTTCACAAGGAGATGTCTGCAAGCCCAGGGCATCAATCAACCATCTTTGTGTGGACACCCAGTAAATTTGTTTCTCCAATATGGGTCTCTTTCCCAAGCTTCCAAAAAAGATCATCTCCAGTTCTCTTCTGGACTTCACCACTTCTATACCTCTCACTGACCTTAAATTAGATTCCTATTTCTTTCTGTATGTCTACATACTACATTTTCTCACAAATTTGCATTGGTACCTCTGATTCCAGTCAATGCCAAGGTTTGCCGTAGCCTCCCTCTTGTTTGTGACTTTTTTCTCCAACAAGAAACAATCTGCCTCTCAGTGCCTACAACTTATATGTTCTGCCCCAATATAATTCCATGTCTTGAGTACTGCTGATTGGATTTCAGGGGTGGCTCCTCCACTTACCAGCTGACCTTTGGTTGGTGATATGACCAAAACATCTAATTGGAAATGGGAATAGGAACAGAATCTACTGTGCTAATTATGTGTTGAAGTATAACAATTTACTCCCAAATGCAGTCACTTAAAACCATATAGAAATGCATTGCTCATAGTTTCTGTGGCTCAGGAGCCTAAATGGTTTAGCTGGGTCTTCTGCATCTGGGTTTCTCACAGCTGTGATAAAGATGTTACCAGGGACATGGTCTCATCCAACGACTTGGCTGGGGCATGGTCTGCTTCTAAGTCACTCACAGGGCTGCTGGCAGGATTCAGTTTCCTGAAAGATGCTAACAAAGCTCTCAGCCTTTCTCTGGTGGTTTGTGGAAGGTAGATCTCATTTCTTAGAGATATGGGTTTTTCTAGTTTTCTTTCTTATAGAAGCACCTGAGTCCAGCGAGAAAGAGAGCTTGAATGAGACAGAGTCTGAGTCTGTTATAACCTGATCTCAGAAGGCACATCCTATATTTGTTAATCAGAATGAGTCATGGATCCAGTCCACAGCAAAGGGGAAGAAGTGACACAGGGGTGATAGAGATGGGGGTCACTGGGAGCAGTTTCAACAGCATGAAAATGGTTCCTCCAAAATTCATTTCCACTTATGGAAATGTGACTTATGGTAAGCAGGGCCTTTGGAGATGTGATCTCATCAAGATGAGGCTGTACTAGATCAGGGTAGGCCCTAAATCCAACGTGACTGTTCTTCCTATAAAAAGAGGGAAATCTGAAGATGGCCCCAGGGTGACAGAGGCAGAGATTGGAGTTACAACACCACATCCAGGGATGCCAGATTGCTGGCAACCACAAAAAACTGGCAGGGCAGGCAGGACTCTCTTCCCTGAGCCTTCAGAGGGAGCACAATTTTGTCAATACCTTGACTCTTGGACTTCTGACCCCAGAACTGAGAGATAGTACAGTCTGTGGCACTGCACTACACAAAGCAGCCCTAGCAAATCAGTACATGCACCTGTCCCTTCTGGTTTTATTGCAAGTAAAATACTCAGCAGTCCTAGGCACTCAGGGAGGCTTAATGAAGTGGAACTACTACTGTACATAAGCCTGTTCTACAAACTTCTGTTCCCTTAGATAAGATAGGGATCCTTCTTTATTGTAATGTGTAGACAGAGGCTTCTGCTATGATTTGACACTGATTCTTTGGGAAGCCTTTCCTCACACCCTAAGGTACTTGGGCCTCTGTTCTATGCTCCCATGTCACCTCACTCTACTTAATAAGATCATCAATTGCAACAACTTCATTGCTTACTTGCGACTATCCCCTTAATGGCTTTCCTGAAGACTACAGATTACACAAGGGAACACCCCAGGTCTCTTTGACCACACTACATCCTTACAGTTCAACCTTATGCCTGGTTTTAAGTAGCTGCTCCATAAATCTTCTTCACTGAATTATTGAACTAAAAGCCCCATCCAAGTTCCCTTTT
The DNA here is from genome assembly GCA_020662805.1 of Glaucomys volans. NCBI lineage: Eukaryota > Metazoa > Chordata > Mammalia > Rodentia > Sciuridae > Glaucomys > Glaucomys volans. The sequence goes on from JAJEJO010047196.1 coordinate 8,499, forward strand.
GAAAAATTCGATTGTAGAATATATTTTGGATTTAGAATTATTTTGGACCCTTCAGGAGCAGGGTGTTTCTTCCAAAATATAAGTCTGCGAGACAAGGGAAAAGATCAGCTCTCTGCCCATCTCCAGCCTCCCTTGGTATGGAGAAACGTGCATGAAAGGGAATCCCCCAATGTGCATGCTTCTACATGCTTCTGAGCACAAGAGTAAGCCTACCAAGGTCACCATCTTGCCATTTCCAGTCTATGAAACCCAGGGGTTCAGGGAGAAGACTCTGCTGGAATCTGGGAACAACACCATGGACCTCAACTGCACTGGTGCCTTCAAGGAAAGCACAGGAGGTACTGGGTCTGAGCGCATTCTTCTGAAGGTCTATGAGCTAGGGTGCTTTCTCCTGTGTCCCTTCTAAAGGCTACTTTTCTTTCCCAGGGTACAAGCATGAAGCCACAGGCTCAAAGGGCAACGTTTGGGTGAGTGGGGTGAAGTCTGGGTTCTGGTCAGTCTTACCACATAGTCCTGCAGAGACTCCCTGTGGCTGTCAGGATGGAGCAGGTCTCATAGGGGCCATGCTGCCCTCTGTCCCAGGGGCCTCTGGGATGTCTGGAGGTACTCTTCATTGTCACAGTGTGGGGAGTTGGCTCCTGACATCTAGGTGATAGAAACCAAGGATACCAGGGCACCCAGGGCAGCCTCCCCAAACCAAGAACTGTGCAGGTCCAGATATCCTGAAAGATGGAGAAACTCTGCCAGGTTCACAGGGCCTCAGCTGCCCTCCAAAGACCTGGGTCACACATGGAGAGTGTCCCACCCACCTCCTAGCAGATCAGCAAATGTGGTTGCCTTCTGAGCTCGCTCAAGCAGATGTAGCATATTCCTGGTTTCTTAAGTTTTGGTGAGAGTCTAATTAGCTTTATTTCCTTAAAAGAAAGATCTGAGGCAAAATAGAATTCAAAAGGAATTTGCAAAAGAGGCTACCCACCTACTTTGGCATGTGGAACTGTTTGTGCTGAATGAGAGTTCCGATTTTCCAAAAAAGGGTGAAAACACCAGGTTTGATTTAGGTGAGGAATACGACAGCCACTATAGAGGGCTTTGGGACCAGGCACAGTGAGTGTCCATGAATCGTGGACTCTGTCAACTCCCAGAGTGAGAGATCATCCACACAAAAAACCCTTCAGGAGCAGGATGCTTCTTCCAAAATATAAGTCTGTGGGACGAGGGAATAAATCAGCTCTCTGCCTGTCTCCAGCCTCCATTGGTATGGAGAAAAGTGCATGAAAGGGAACCCCCCAAAGTGGGTGCTTCTACAGACTTCTGAGCATGAGAGTAAGCCCACCAAGGTCACCATCTTGCCATTTCCAGTCTATGAAACTCAGAGGTGCGGAGAGAGGACTCTGCTGGAAGCTGAGAACAACACCATGGAACTCAACTGCACTGGTGCCTTCAAGGAAAGCACAGGAAGTACTGGGTCTGAGTGCATCCTCCAGACTGAGGATTCTGGACTTTATCTCATTTCTGGGCACCTGGCCGATGGGTGGGGACTCACAAAGTTTTCAGGCTGTGGGGATCTGCCTGGTGGATGAACAGATCTCCCTGACCACCCACCAGGCATCCTGGGGGATGAAGTCGTGGGCCTGAGGAGTGTGTGTGTTGCAGCACGTGATGAGGTCAGGATGGGGTCAGTGGGCATGCCTCCTTGAAAGGCACTGGTGGAGCCAGAGTCTGGTGGTGGTCTGACAAGTTCACTGCTGGCTGGGGTGGCTGGTTGTTGCCTCCATCACTGTTTCTTTTGAGAAGTGTTTTATGAATGCATGATTTAAAATAGATGCCTTGTTTATCTCTGTCCTACGGGTCGATGACATTGTTTTGTGAAAGCACCAGATAGCAGATATTTTATGCTTTTAGGGACAGGAGACCTTTTCATAACTGCTTGGCTCCATCATGGCAGTGCAGAAACAGCCATGGCACGTCAGTGCAGGGATGGGACTGTGACAATAACTCTCCATCTGCAGAAGCAGGTGGCAGGCTGGATTTGATCTCAGGCCTTGGCCACGCACCTCCTGCCCCCTCCCAGTAGGTCTGGCAAAGCACCCATGGTGTCAGAGCTTCCTAGATGTTCATGGGCTTACTGTCCATCTCCCCACTGTGATGCCAGCTCTCTGGTGGCTGGACTTCCTTCTGCTTTCCACTGTATCATAATGACTGGATACACTAGATGCTTAATAGGAAACTGGTGAGCAAATGAGTCAAGGATGAACATAAAACATTTCAAAGAGAAAGACCTGGTTACTGTGAGAGTGAGATCCCTGCTATTCTAGTCTCTGCTCCTCACTGTTAGCTGGGGGGCATGGGAGGCGAGGGGCAGAAGTGAGTGGTTTTGAACATGGAGTGAACGAGGATACAGGAGGCAAGTGGCTTTGGCCCCAAGTGCGAGGTGGCCCATGGATATCCCAGCTTAGGAGTCATGCTGCAGAGGGTCTTGAACACATTGGATTAAACTGTCTGTTCATGAACAGGGAGGCAGAGAGGAGAGAGTGGGACAGGACCAGAGAAGTAGGGGGACAACAAGGAAGGAGAGCGATGGATCCCATCTAGTGGAGGGAGTCACCCCTATGGGTTTCCATTGAGTTAGATGTTCCAGAGGTGATTGGAAGATGGGGTTGAGGTTTCCTTCTCCCACTTCCCCTTCTGAGCATGAGCACCACACCTCATGGCTGCTTTATTTTTTTTTGTTTTATTTTATTTTATTTTATTTTATTTTATTTATCATTTTGTGTTTGTGTACCAAGGATTAAACCCAGGTCTCTAGCCACTGAGCCTCCCCAGCCCCTTTTAAAATATTTTATTTAGAGACAGGGTCCCACTAAGTTGCTCAGGGCCCCACTAACTTGCTGAGGTTGGCTTTGAACTCACATTCCTCCCGCCTCAGTCTTCCAACCTGCTGGGATTACAGGTGTGCACCACTTTGCCTGATGTGACTCTGCTTTTGATGTCTAAGGGCTCTTGTATCTGTATGACCGATCAATGGACTTGTTTTACGTATATGCCTATTAAAACATTATGTGGCCATTGGTGTTACAGATCCCAAACTCTGCAATCCACACCTCTTTGAGTATATTGTGTGTTCAACTTAAGGAATTTCCAAGGGCAGGTTTGATTGTACATTGTACACCAGACGACAGACACTTGGGTAATGACTCCTTCAAGTGTGGACACACCCTAATACCGCTTCTCTTCTGTATTCTCAGGCAAGAGCAGAGTCACTCTGATCACTTATCAATCCCTTGGGAATTTCCTAAACGGATCCTTTTTCAGTGGTAGAAGAGGGAAACTGGGAGTGAGGCTGAACTCCCTTGTTGTGAGTGGCACTGTCAGTTTTAAAGACGAGGTCTCCCTGTCTGAACCCATGTTCCTGACTTTTCAGCACACTCAGGTGAGCAGAACCTCAGCCTAAAGGTGGGTGCTGGCAAGGATGTGGAGGAAATGCAGCCCATGCACACCCCTGGTGGGAATGTGCATTGAACACCCATTGTGGGGGCAGGATGAGGACAGTTTAAAATGGAACCATGACAGGATCCAGCAATCCCAGCACTGGGTCCATCTACAGAGGGATTAGCTCAGCACATAGGGAGACCTCTGCTCCCCATGTTCACGGCAGCACTGGTCCCAGCAGACAAGATGTATCAACAACCCGTGTCCCCAGTAGATGAGTGGATGTGTGAATGTGAACATTACATGATGTAGTGGTGTGCAGCCTCACGAAGGAAGGAACTGCCATTGGCAACAGCGTGCCTCAACCTGGAACACATTGTGTTAAAGTACACCAGACACAGAAGGATAGATGCAGCATGATCTCATGTGTGGCATCTAGAAAAAGTCAAAATCACAGGAACCAAGCATGGAATGGTGGTCACCAGGGAACCAGGTGGGAAGGGGGACACATTGGTCCTTGAGAATGAACTTGAAGTTATAGGAACAGCAAGGGCTGGAGCTCCTGTGCCTCATCTGGAAAAAGAGAGCATGGGAAAAAAAGCTAAGAGCAATGTGCCATACAGCTGAAATTTCCCAAGGGAGCTGGTCTCCAGGTCCTTTCCACAGCAAGGAAGTGTGAGGGCACCTATATGCTAATCAGCTCCATGGTGGCCATCACATCATGGTGTCATACATAGCAAAGCACATCACACAACTTAAATGTACACAATTTTACTTGTCTGTCATATCTCAATGAAGCTGGAAGAGAAGAGAAATGCCATGACCCCCAAAGACTTCCACAGCAGGAAAGTGGGAAGCTAGGAAGGCCACGGGACATGAGCATTCCTGATCACAGTGAGCGCTGGAGGCAGGGATGAGCAGGAAGGGAGTGTGAATGAGACACTCCTGGTCTCTCTGTTCTCACCCAGTGTCCTGGGGGAAAGCAGCTCTTAAGGGTCAATACCCTGGTCACTGAGATGGCCATAGAAGGGGAGAATAAATGTAGAATAACCCTGAAGGTGTTTTTCTAATCTCCTTTCCAACTTAGCACATTAGATGAAGCTACAAATTCAGAATAATGACATCGGAAAGAGACCCACGTTCATGCTCTTCTCTTTCCAGCCTGGTGGTAAGACAGGAAAATATCTCTGTGTCTACTGGGAAGGATGAGAGGATGGGGGTCACTGGTCAACCGAGGGCTGCTTCCACGTGGGCAGCAACGATTCCCACACCATGTGCAAGTGCTTCCACCTGTCCAGCTTTGCCGTACTCATGGCTCTGACCCCCAAGGTACTAAGGCTCCAAGTTCCCTTGAATGGAAACTCTGGGCTCATCTTCTGCAGAGCTTAGAAAAAGGTTCTATAATTAGGAGTTAAGTGGCTTCCATGAGAGGTGATTCTTAGAAGCACCAGGAGGGGCTTGGGGAATGAAGTGGGGAGAGAATAGAAGGCAATGCAGAGATTGCCTAGCCAGTTGCCACTGTGGATCACCAGAGCTTATTTCCTCTGAGAACCCAGGAGTCAGCAGGCAACACACACCTCAGAGTCATACAGAGTGGTGAGGAAGCTGGGGTATAAAAACACACCTGCTGTCTGTAGTGATTTTTTTCCAGTTGTGTTCAGGGACTATTACTCCTCAGAAACGTCTGTCAGCATGGGCAGAGTGAGCTCAGGCCAACAAGGAAAGTCCTTGGCCATTGGGAAGTTGTCAGGACAGCCTCTCTGGTGCTGAGGTCCAAGGGAATCTGGACTGGAAGGCATCTATTACCCTGCAAAGGTGGGTTACAATCAAACATCCCTGGTCACACCAGGGGGCAGGCAAATAACTGTCACCAATGACACAACATAGCTCTCTGGATGCCCAACCAATCTGAGATATCTCAGGTTGAAAGAAACAATTCACTTCTTCCCCTAGGTCTTTTTAGCTCCCACAGGACAAAAACATACATGGCCTCATTTCATTCATTTGGCAGATGTCTGTTGAGTGCTGTCTTTGAGTGCCAAACTTGCTCTGAGCATTGAGGGTGCAACAGAGAACAAGATAGGTACAATACCCAGCCAGCCTCCCTGGAGACTGCTGCTGAGTGCTGTGCTGTTGGCAAGACCGCCAGCCACATGCAGACACTTGAGACATGGATGGTGTACCTGAAGCACCAAACTCATAGTGTCATCAGTTTCACCTGTTTCTTTTTATGTTTCATTTTGGCTACTAAGAAATTTACAATGACACACAGGGTTCCTTTGTTCAACACCTCTGTGGGGCAGTGCCCATCTGTGACTTCACTTCTTTATCAGT
>JAJEJO010047197.1:5416-47326 GCA_020662805.1 Glaucomys volans
AAACTCAACGGGGCCTAATCCTTGACTCTTTGTTGGGAGAGCCTGCGGGGCTGGGTGCAGAGGGGCCTGGGGACAGGCGCTGGTCTCCAGGAGTGAGGGGTGCCAGGGACCCTCAGAGTCTCCGCGGTGCTCAAAGGGGGACGTGCCGGCTGGGTCACTTTCTGAGCCAGCGTCTCAGAGTTGCAAACTCTCTGTCCCCTCTGATCCTCACAGTGAGCTCGGCGGAGGTGAGGACGCAGCCCGCGCTGTGTGGGAATTCCTGGCTTGTGGCGATGTGCTTTTGAACTGCGTCCTTAACAAACCGCGCAGTATTTTCTGTATTTAATAAACGTGGATCAGAAATGCACACAATGGGGATCATTAGAAAACCGGGGTGTCTGTCTTCTTATTCCGTCGTCCACATGGATAGTTACAGTCATTTATTTATTTTTGCCACGCTGGGGATGGAACCCAGGGCCTGGCCAATGCGAGGCCAGAGCTCAGCCCTCCCCACCTCCGCCCCCACCCCTGTGTAATTACTTTTTTTAAAAATTCTTTTTGGTACTGGGGACTGAACTCAGGGACACTCCACCACTGAGCCACATCCCCAGCCCTATTTTGTATTTTATTTAGAGACAGGGTCTCACTGAGTTGCTTAGGGCCTCGCTAAGCTGCTGAGGGTGGCTTTGAACTCTCGATCCTCCTGTCTCAGCCTCCCAAGTGCTGGGATTACAGGTGTGGCCACCGCGCCCGGCTGTCATTACTTTTTAATGGCTGTGGACCACAGGTGCTGGGGATCTGACACGGCCTCCCTGGGCTTTTCTGGGCACGGCAGAATCTGTCCCCTGCCCTTCTTGTTTCCCTGACCCCCTTGTCTGCAGGGCCAGTGCCGAATGCTCTGGACACAGCATCATTGCTGTGTTCTCTTTGACATGGGATCTTGCTGTTGGTCAGGTTGGTGTCCAACTCCTGCTGAAGCCATCCTCCTGCCTCAGCCTCCTAGGAGGCTGGGACCACAGGCTGCTTGTACCACTGCGTCCAGCTATGAGTTTTAATTTAATGGTACACATTTTCTAAAATCGTGGTAGAATATATATAACATAAATTCTAGCATCTTCCACCACTTTTAAGCACTCTAAAGTTTTGAGTGCTTTGGCATCCGCGGCACAACCAGGGCATTCACATCCTGCAAACCCGACCTGCAAGCAGACGTGCTCACTAAGGCACCTCCATGTCTGTCATTTCCATGGTACTGAAGCCCTGGGGTGCACAGCCCCGGGACCCCACAGGGCACAGGAGACCCCCACCCCAGCTTGCCCTGTGTCTGTTTCTGCTGTGGAGTCTCCTACCCTAGTGGCCCGGGCCAGGCCTGCTCCTTCCCCGCCGCCCTGGCGGCTCTGATGTAAGGTGGAGGGGCTCAGGGCCAAGTGACAGAGGCAGGCCTGACTCCCTGCTGCCCTGGGGAGGGTGCATGTGGGCCAGGGCTGCTTCACACTGTGGCTCAGGGGGTGGCAGCAGTGATTACGGTCTGGGTTTACTTCTCACTCACAAGGGACCCCCCTATGTAACCCAGCACACAATGGCAACAGGGTCTTTGCGGCCACAGTTAAGATGAGGTGGCCTGAGAGGGGCCGGTCTACCCAGTGACTATCCTGCGGGCCTCCAGGAGGAAGCAGCCTCCCAGCACCCCATTCCAGACTCCAGGCCTACAAAGCTGTGGGAGAGTGTGTGCTTCCAGCCCCCAGGTTGTGGTCCTTTGTCAAAGACTGCTGGTGGGAGCAAGGGGACACTTCCTGGCTTTGGAGCCAGGGTAATGGGGTGGCCACCTGCAGGAGCAGAGCCAATTCCCCTCCTCAGGAGAAAGACCATCCTTCTTTTTAAAAGTGGGCACATGGCCCTGAGGATAGACAACCTCCTCAGCCACCTACAGCTGGGTATAGCTGCGTGGATGCTTGGTCCCACAGACAGGGGACCTTGGGGCAGAAGGAACCTGTCCAGCTTTCCCTAAACCCAAAGCAGGGGGCAGAATGACCCCGATTCCTGCAGACTGCATAAATCCCATTACATGGCAAAAGGCCTTGGAAGAGGCAATCAAGGTCATGGACCTCGAGATGGAAAGGCTGTTCTGTCGTCCGCAAACTCCTCAGCCATGAAAAGGAACGAACACGCTAGGACTGGGGGATGCTGTCTGAGTCTGCTTGTGCTGCTACGCCAAAACACCTGGGACTGGGTAATTCACAGAAAAAAAATTTATTTTCTCACAGTTCTGGAGGCCAGGAAGTCCAAACAATGAGATAACTACATGCCAACACTTCAGGGTTTAACAGTGTGCTAAATAAGTCAGTACTCACATTGAGTCAGTATAAAGCGCTTCCACGCCAGTGTTTTATGAGATGTCTTCTCCAGGAGGCTGAGAGCTCCCCAAGTGCTGCTGTCCTCACCACCGTATGCCCAGCCCGTCACCAAGTATCATCAAATGCTGTTGAAAGACTTGCTGCTGCACTGAAGGGTCTTCTTCTAAAGCAGCACAAGTGACCAGCAGTGCTGCTGAGGACACGCTTTCATGGGCTCCGTCCTGCCTGCCAGTCAGCTGCGGCCTTAATTAAAACTCCCCGCTTCCCTGGGAACGGCCAAGCCACGTTGCTCGTTGCTTTACACGTCCTGAAGTGATGTCAACTGTGCACTCAGGTAGACAAGCTGCTGTCGTTGGACATTCAGACTCCAGATCTTTTCCAGGACCTAAGCAAAGCTGCAGGAAGTGTCCTTACAGAAGCACCTCTGGGGGCATCTGACTGGGTGTAGGGAAAATCCCGGGAGTGGCAACTGTGGGGTCCCAGGTCTGCACTCAGTGGAGGCATCAGACAGATGTGAAAGGTGCAGAACTAACTCCCACCTCCGCTGCCCACGCTGCCACAGCCCGTCTCCCACCCTGCAGGAGGGCCACGCAGGGCGATTCCTCTCATCTCTGTTCATCTGATGAGGGGTGAACGATGTATTAAGTGTGGTACTGAACCACGAACTAAGTCAAAGGTTAAAGCCTATGTGCGCACTCACGCCTGGGGAGCGGCGTGAAAGTGTATTTTAAAAAACACTTGAGGTGGAACATCAAAATCGCCGGAGCTGAGACTCAACCCCTGCTCTGATCCATCCAAGGCCATAATGAGGCAGTGAGGGGACGGCATGGGGAACCTGGCTGTCCCATGACCCTGTTAACAGGGAGCTAGGCCCCCAGCTTTCACAGCCTGCGTCTCCACCTGCACCCCACAGATGTTCAATTACAGATGTCCTAGTCGCCAGCCCTGTGGAAAACTCAGACACAGGAGGGAGGGTGGCCGCTTGGGGTCACTTGGCTTTCTGGAAGCCAAGGAGATCCAAACCCAAACAGCGCCAGGGGCCTGGCCAGCAAGAAGGTGCAGTGAACTAGCTCCCACACCAAGCGTGCGCCAAGGACGGGGTGATGGTTATGCACCCTCACCAGCACCCACCCAGCTGAGTCAGCACCACCTGGATGGGAGGACCAGGGACACCTGGAGGAACACCTTGACCTCCCCACGCCTCATCTCTCCTTAGGCCCTGGTGACCTGGCACAACCTGGGAGCCAGGTCTGCCTGGAGCACAGGCCATTGGGAGAGCAAAAGCCATGGGCGCCCCCTGGCCAGGGCCCCCCAGAAGGACAGTGCCTGGACCCTGGTCACTGGGTCTGTAGGACTCTCCACGTGGCCAGCATGGCTGTCACCAGGCGCGGGCGTCACCCGGCCTCCCTGCACGGCCAGCGGGCGGGCTCCATCGTGGGCACACACGGGAGGGCTGGCTTTGGGGTGGGCACATACGGCTGGGCGGCACCCCAAACGAGAAGGTTCTGGAAGGTTCTGGGAGGTTCCGGAAGGTTCTCTCAGGCTCGTCGCGAGAGTGGCGGTGAAGCGTCCACCGTCCCACCCAGTGCCCGGGTCGGCGACCGCGACCTGACCGAACACAAAGGCAGGGAGCGCGAGAAGGCGAGCGCGGAGCCCAGCGACCTGTGGGGCGCCCGAGCGCGACCCGCGCATGCGCGGCGGCTGGGGTCCAGAAGGGGGCGTGGCCTGCGCTGAGCTGCGGTCGTCTGGGGGGCGTGGTCGGGGCGGCGGCGTCCGCGTCTCATTGGACAGCGGTGGACCTGGGGCGGGGCTTGGCGCCGCCGCGAGGCAAGCCCCGCCTCCGGCCCGCGGGGAGCGGCGCGGCGGCGGAGGCGGTGAGCGCCGGGGCGCGGGCGGCGGCGGTTGGCGGGCGGGCCTTCCGCCGTTGGGGCCGCCGCGGCCTTCTCGCCTGGGCTGGGGCGCTGCGCTGCGCAGGCCGAGGCGCCCGGTGAGCGCGACCCGCTGCACCTCTCGGGTCGGCCGGGCGGGGCTGAGTGGCGAGGCCCGGGCGGGCCTGGGGTAGGGGCGGCCGGGCCCGGAGGCTCGTCCCCGGCGTGCGCCCGGTGCTAGCCGCCTGAGACCTCACCCGTGCCTGGACCGCGTCTCTCCCGCCCGTACCCTGCTGCCTGCACCCCTACCTGCGCCCCAGCCCTCCTCATCTCTCCCACCTGCACCTCTCTGCTGCCCGCACCCCCACCTCTCCCTGCACCTTGGTCTCTCCGGCCCGTGCCACCCGCTCTGCTGCCTGCATCCCAGCCTGTTCCCCAGCCCTCGTCTCTCCTTCTGATCCCGTCCCTGCTGCCTCCGCCCCCACCTGAGCCTGAACCCGCGTCCTTGCTGCCTGCGCAGCCTCCCTGCTGCCTGAATGCCAGTGCGTGCAGCCGAGCAAGCCCTCATCTCTTCTGCCTGAACCCCCCACCCTTCCTACCTGTGAGCCCCTACTCCTGCTGCTTCCTGAATCTCCCCTCTGCCATCCTGAATCTCCTTCCTCTGAGTCTCTAATCCCCTCCGCTGCCTGAACCCTCTTCTCTGCTGTGTACCCTCCTTTCTTTGCTGATATGAACCCCCTCCTTTGCTTCCTGAAAGCCCTTCCTCTCCTGTCTAAACCCCCTTCTGCTTGGACCCCCCTCCCCTACTGACTGATCCCCCTTTCTTCCAGAACCCCCTCTGCTGCTGCTGTGAAGTAGCCCCCACCCCCAAACCTTTCCATTTCTTGTCAACAGCCAAGGCATCCCTGCCATGGGTGGAGGGAATGGTCTGCAGCTGTCCCTGTCCTTTTGGGGACACGGCAGCTGAAAGAGCAGTCATTCCCTCTGGGTTCTGTGTGCTGTGGTCAACTGTTAGCTCCCCAAGCTAGGCAGTGCCATTGATTGCTTAAACCACTTCTTATGTGGAGGTCAGAGGCTGGCCTTCAGTGTGGAGACGATTTATTCAGGTGCCTTTTAAAAATGATCTGGGAAGAACCTCTGGGAGGGACTCTGCTGGATTTTATTTTTGAAAGAACCCTAGCACCTGCCTGGCGGTGGAGGCCAGTGTTTGACAGTGTGCAGGTTGTCAGGTTTGGGGCTGAAGCATCGAGTGGGAGTGAGCTGGCCCGCGCCCTTGAGGGTGGTGTCTGTGTGGAAATTGCCAGCAAACGCTGTCATAAACCACCGTGCAAATTCTGTTGCAGGGCACGTGGGCCTCAGACAGCGAAGCACTTCGTGCCAAATCGTCACCACATGAGCCTAAGTCATGACGGATGCCAAGTATGTCCTCTGCAGATGGGAAAGGCGACTGTGGCCTGCAAAGGTGACAGCAGTTACTCTACAGTTGCAGGAATTGGAACTGACTTTCGGGTGACAAATAAAACCTTCATCAGGCCCCAGTGCCTCAGAGTGCTCTGGTGAAGTGATGGAACCTGGGCAGTGGGCCGCCAGATCTGTGGGCACAGTTCTCATTCCGCACTTAGTGGGGTTTTGGTCTAATGCTTACGAGGTTTTACTTCCAGAAGTGTCAGTTTTTTCACCAAAAAAAGAAAAAAAGAAAGAAAAACCAGTCAGCTTTAAAGATGCATGTGGGGCTCTGACTTGGAACTCTGGTGAAAGACTGGTAGTGGTAAAGCAGGGCGGTGTTTGGGGTGCCTTCCTGCCACCGCTGCTGGGCGATGGGTGGGAGCCTGGGTGTTGGACTGGGAAGCTCACTGGACTCCTGTCTGAAGTAGAGGAAGTTGGACGGGCATTGTGGTTGCATACTTGAGACACACTGGGTCCCTCTTTGTCTCGTTTTTGTCTTAATAACAAGGGTTATTAATATGTTTTTCAAACAGGTTTTGTCCAGAACCGAGACTTCTACAAAAAATAAGAGAAAAAAGGAATTCTTTCTAGATGTTCAAATACTCTCTCTAGAGGAAAAGTTAAGTGTTGTGTGTTTTAAATCTACTTTTTTCCGTGTGGGCTTTCTGGCCCTCGGCTCCCCACCCCCAAGGTGAAGTCCACTCTTGAGAGCTCGGGAACTCCTCCCTCAGTCATTCCTAACCTTGTGAAGGAGTGTTCCTAATAACCTTGGAGGACAACCGGTTTTATTGTAGGCCTGTTTGGAAGCTTAAGATCTAAATTAGGCGGTGTGTGCTGTCTGCAGAGAGGTGGCACAGCACTTGAGCGAAAGTGAGCTATGCACAGGGTCAGCTCTCCTTGGGGTCCACAGAGGGGCATTGCCTTCCCGGAGATCAGTGTGTCTTGTAGAAACCTTTGTTGCAGACTTGAGAATTTTGAATGTTTGGTTTTTCAACCTGTCACACCTATAAGAAACTTATTTTTCTGCATTGAAAAAGCAGATGAATGGCCGTGGGCAGCATGTTGATGGTTCTGCTCTTGATTACCTGCTGGTGGAACAGTGTGGACTGTCTGCAGGGGCAATGGCGAGAGTCCCAGGAGTCCTCGTCCCTCCTCTCTGGGGAGGCTTCCCTGCCCTCTCCCTCTGTGTCTCCAGAGCTGCCTCCTGAGTCTGCTGGGCCCCCAGCTCGCCTCTCTGAGGCTGGCTGGGCAGTAATTGAATACCCTGACTTAGAAGGAAAGCGCATCCTTTTAAGCCGAGATGCCTGCTGGGCGGTAAACAGCTGTCAGTGACATGCCTACTCTGAAAACCTAACAAAGGAAGTGTTTGTGCAGTTGAAAGTAGGATTTGCCTTATAAAAGTCACAATTTGAATTCATTTTTACTCTTAACTCCAGCTAACCTTTCCATCTTAAAAGACTAAAAAAAAAAAAAGGAAAAAAAACCCCTCATCCACCAGGGTCCTCGCTGCCTCTAACCTCAGGCAGAGGATTCCTAGTTGGCTGTGACTTCTGGTGGAAGTGGAAGGTTGAGGAGGAAAATGAATTTAATTCCTTTGTCATCTGAAGAGAGGCATGTTTGAAAGTGTCTTTGTGGCCTTGGCTGGTAGCGTGCAGCCGTCACTTCTGTCTCTGCAGAATTCAGGTGAAAAGCTCGGACGTGGAAGCCCTGAAGAGGTCTCAGATTGAGAGCATCGCCTCTTTCCTAGGTAAGAGCACACTGCGGGGATGGTCAGGCTTAGTGAGAGCGTTTGGAGGACACAGAGACCACTTTGGGGTAAAAGCCCACCAGGCCCCCGTTCCCGTGCTGGGGAGTGTGAATGCAGGAGGGAAGTGGAATCCGACCCTGGGATTGGTGCTGCTCTTTCTTGGGTGTGAGTTTTTTGAAAACAAGTTGCGGTGCTGGGAGTGGAACCAGGGCCTCACATGCCAGGTGGGTCTCTGCTTCTGAGCTGTACCCAGCGAGGCGTCCTGCTCTCTGCCCAGCTCGAGGACAAAGCGGCTTGCTCCCACTGGAGGGAGGGTCTTTTCTTTGCACATCCCAAGACTGTGAGATGACTCAGTTGCCACCTGGTCTGGTTTCAGCCTGGTCTGGAAAAGCGGTCATTTGTGTACTTAAAATTCCAGAGTAGAGTCCAGGGGAGAAGCAGGAGGACCTCCGCAGGTGTGTAGGGCAGGCCAAGGCGGCAGTGGACTGGGCCCTCTGCCCCTGCTCTCTCTGCACCAGCCCTTTAGGTTTTGTAGCTAAGAGAGGCAGTGGGAGTCGGGACCTGCCAGGCACCCAGCTCAGGAGCCCACCTTGTGCTCACAGAGTCACACACAGATCCACAAACCCAAACGGGGAAGTGGCAAAGGATTGTCTTGTGAAGAGACTGACCAGCACCTTCCTGTGGTGTTTCCTGGTCGCGGGGAGAGCGGCCGTGGCTGGAGCCAGGTCCAGCTCTGCCTGCCTCGGGTGCTGGCTTGCCCTTGGGTGGCAGCCTCATGCTGGCGCAGGCTGTGTTGGGGGGCAGGTTACTTGTGGGCGCTTTTAATATTAAACAGGGGCAAACTGCGGTTCTGATTGAGGCACTGTCCTGCTGAGCTGCGATATTGCCTCCTCGTCTTGTTCAAATAAGTAGCGCAGGTCTGTCTGTCGGAATGAATAAATAAAACCCTGTGGCGGGAGGTGGGCTGGAGTCCGAGGGCCCTCGATGAGCCTTCCTGGCTTTGAAATGCTCCTGCAGAGAAGTGAGGAAAATTCACCAGCCCACAATGAGCCTTTCAGATGGCTTTCCTTGCCGCCCCTCGCCCCAGCCAAGAGTGAGCTGCCAGCAGAGTTCTTTATGTAGTTGGCATTGGTTTTTATTGACCCTGATTGAATTTGAAATTGTAAGGCTGAGAGGATTTGCAAAACATTTGAATACATTTGCTCACAGTATTGTTTTGTAACTTGGAAGAATTTATCTTTGTAGTCAATCAGGTTGAGGTCAGTGGGTTTTTTTCCTTTCTTTTTTTCTTTCATTCTTTTTTTTAAAGATTGCAGCCCTGAATGAATAGCTGTCTTGTAGCTTTGTCCCCTTTTCAGGGAAACACAGGTGGAGACCGTTAGGCGTGCTCTTGCCGCACTTAGGACGAGGGCTGGTGCCCACAGCAGCTCCGGCAGTGTGGCCGTGGCGCAGCTGCAGCTGGGGACCTGAGCATGACGGGCACTCTCTCCTGCCCTGCAGCCTCACAGGAGGGGGTTCCCGCTGCACCCCTGGAGGAGCTGACCTACAGACGGTCTCTGCGGGTGGCTCTGGATGTTCTGAATGAGAGAGACAGCATCCGTCAAGAAGGCCTTTCCAGGAGAGATGGACCTGCTCCGTGTCAGAGAGAGCAGCTGCCCCCGGGCATGGCCTCCCTGCTCCCTGATTCTCTGTCTCCACCTTTTCTCCCGGAAGAGAAGTTGGCCCAGCCTGAACCTGAGAGGAGGTGGGGACATGCACAGCACAGCTGGTCAGGTTTGTCCGCTTGTGAAGAGGCCCCCACGTGCAAAGCGGACCACAAGGAGCTCAGGAAAAGTGAAAACCCACGAGCCCGGTTGGTCACTTTGACCAGAGGTGGTTGTCAGGATGGTAGTGGGTCAAGGAACCACCGAAGCAGCCAAACTCGTGCAAATAAGAGGAGAAGGAATTCAGCCCTGCAGTCCAGCTGGGGCCAGGGGGTGCCTGCCCTTCCAGGGGCAGGGCTGGAGGAGGAGAGCCAGGGAAAGCCTGGCCTCTGGACGGCCCTGTCCTCACCTTCCCGAGCCAGGGAGGACGATCCGTGTGCCAGGGCCGAAGGACATGACCCAGGCTTGCCATCAGGCAGCCTCACGGTGCCCCCAGCCCAGGAGGGGACCGGGGGACACCTGGGGAAGAGGTTGTGCCTCGATGGAGGCCGGAGTCTGCAGACTGCAGAGCTGGGGCCACGGGCCTCGGGCACAGCGCTGCCTCCCTCCAGCAGTCCCGCAGAGGAAGCAAGATGCCCTGAGCTGCAGGCCGGTGGCCGGCCGGAGCAAGGTAACCCGCGCTGCTGCAGCTGCCGGCACGCACTTGGCCGTTCTGACCAGATCTTCCTGAGACTGTTGCCAAGATAGAGTCAGAGAGGAGTTTCCTGCTCCTTTGTGTTTGTCCCCCACCCAGTTATAATTGCTTCACATTCCCCCGGACACTCGTGTCCTTTGTTGCAGACGGGAGCCGGTGGGGCCCGCGGAGTGGCTCTTCCGCAGCCCAGGCACACCGGCGGGGCGCGTGACCTCGGCTCCGGCACCCCTTCATTAACCTTGCAGAACCAGTGGCCTTCCCCTTAGGTGAGGCAGGACTCCTCCGCGGGCGGAGGCCTCCAGTCTGGGGAATCGCTGTGTGGACAGCTGTGTGGTTTGGGCCTGCGCTGGGAGCCCCGTCCCAGCCTGCAGCGCCCCACTGGGTTTTGAAAGCCTACTGCCCAGGCTGGTGCCCGAGGTGAGCTCGCTGCGGTGCCGCAGCTCCCGGTCTTGATTCTCACTCCCACCTGCCCGGCGAAGGCTGCGGAGCCAGCTGTGCTCTGCTATTTCCTGAAGCCACCACGGCTGCACCCTGCCTCTTCCCAAGTCAGTGCCCAGGCTGACAAGGGACAAGTGCACAGGACAGAAGCTCTGCCCTCCCAGCATCTGCCCACGGTGGGGCGGGGGTGCCCTGCGACTTGCCTGCTGCTGCTGGGGCAGCCTGCCTCTGAGCTGGGGCAGCGCCTCCCTCTGTCCTTGTGTTTATTTCTCTTGAAAATGCGTTTGGGCCGCGTGTGGCTGGGTGAGGGGAGCCCTGGCTGCAAGGGCCGTCTCCACCCAGCACTCGGTCAAGGGGCCCTCTTGCGTGGCGCCTCCTACGCGGATCGCTGTCCCGAGAGGAGTCGTGTGACAGCGCGTCAGTGACAGTCTAACCTCACTTGTTGGCAGAGCCTCTGTCTTCTGAAGAGTCCACGGAGTGTGGTTCCCTCCACTCCATCCCAGATGTGGACGAGGACGACGAGGAGCCGCCGAGGATCCTCCTGTATCACGGTGAGGAGGCAGCGTCTGCCTTTGGTTGTAACCTCCCCCTGGAAGACACCTGGCCTGTTCCCAGGCCACTTCTGACCTCTCCCACCCAAGGTCTCTTGCCATTGAATTTTCTTCCACTAAACCGAGACCTGAGGGACCCTGAGGGACCCTGGGGGACCCCGGGGGACCCTGAGGAGTGCCACGTTTTCTGTGCTCCTGAGGGCGACCAATGGAAGAGGGTCCTACACAGAGCCCTCGACCTTCCCTGTCAGCATGGCTTCTCCTCTGTCCTGTCCCCTGGGGAAGCAGATGGCCGAGTGAGTGGGGGGTATGTCGCCCTCCCTCGGGCAGTGCAGCTGGCCACCTCTGGCGGTGGGTGGAGGGGTGGGTTCTGGCAGGCAGGGGGTTCAGCCCAGGGGAACGGAGCGCCCCACCCTGCTTTTGGCACCTCTGCGTGGTGGCCCAGGCGTCTGGCGGGAAAGGAGCAGAGATGAGAGCCAGCCACAGGCAGGCCTGCGCTGGAACCAGCTAGACCCAGCTGCCCCCTGGGTGCCACTCAGCCCTGCACCTCGCTCGGCGGCCAGTCCTGGCTGGCTGGCAGACGTGCTCAGGACGCTGCAGATACGGCGGGGAGGTGTGCGGGCATGTGTGTGCACTGTGTGCTCAGGCTCCTTTTCCCCCTGCTGGAGGCGGTCCAGGGGTGCTTTGCCACTGGGTCACGCCCTCAGCATTTTTATTTTTTGAGACAGGGTCTCTCTGAGTGGCCCAGGCCGGCCCTGGACTTGTGGTCCTCCTGCTGGGTCCTGCTGGGCCCACAGGCGTACACCTCACCCGACTATGCAGCCCTTTCTGTCCAAACCGCGTGGTACTTTCTGTCCTTAAATGAGCGTAATCGCAGCCTTGCGTTTTCCTCCCCCCACACAATGCCAACCCAGGCTTTCACACCTCCAGACCTCCTGACTGTTGCTAGTGGCTGGTTGCCGTTTACCAGGGTGGCGAGGCTGGGTGTGGTGCATGCGAGCACTTGCCTGGCTCTGCCATGTGCCCCTGGGCCGAGGCCCTGGGTTCCAGTCCAGTTGTGCACAGTGAAGGAAGGAGGGAAGATGTCACTGCACCGCCCGGGCTCCAGCCGCAAGCAGGCTTTGCTGGCTGGGAGGAGAGCCTGTGCCTTCCTTTCCTCCCCACGCCCGGCCCAAGCCGGGGCGGCCACAGCCACAGGACTCGGGGTGCTCCTCTGTCAGGAGCTTGAGCGGCCTTTGCTTGGGTTTTGGGTTTAGCCTTTGTTTCGTGTCTCGGTCTGTGTGGTGGGAGACGGGCGCCTCCGGCCTCCGTGCTGGCAAGCTCCGGCACAGCCCAGCCCCTCGGATGGCTTTGCCCCAGCTGGTTGTGGTCTTTGCTCTGCTGCCCGTGGCAGGGGTGCTGGGGGTCCCTGAC
The DNA here is from genome assembly GCA_020662805.1 of Glaucomys volans. Classification (NCBI taxonomy): domain Eukaryota; kingdom Metazoa; phylum Chordata; class Mammalia; order Rodentia; family Sciuridae; genus Glaucomys; species Glaucomys volans. The sequence goes on from JAJEJO010047197.1 coordinate 17,550, forward strand.
CCAAGGGTCTCTGAGAAGCTCGTGAGTGCTGCCGGCCGCGCTCGGCCGTAGGGGCCTGGCCTCCGCAGTGAATTGCCGTCGGTAGCCTGCTTCCCACGGTGCTCCTGGCGCCTGAGTGTTTGGGTTCCTGACTCTGCACTGGCTCTGGGAGTGCTGGGATGGGTGGTGGTGCAGTCCCATGGTGCTCACAGACGGCTCTGTTACCTCGAGGTTGGTATTGTCTCCAGTGTTCAGGCCTCGGTTTCTGGGTCAGGCCTCTCGGATGCCCTCCTAGGGGGCGTTGCCCTGCCCCGCTTTGGGCCTCAGGCTTTATTTTGTGGGCCTAGGACTTCTGCACCCACGGAAGCCCTGCTCATAGGGTTACAGAAGTCGCAAACACAGGACAGAACCCCACCTGCCCGGAGGCTGCACCTTCCTGACCATGGGGTCCGTCCACTCGCAAGCATGGGCATGCACTGTGTGGCTCGCCGTGGTGGCCTGGGTGGGAGCAAAGGCCTGCGTTCACCTTGCCCGCCCCTTGGTGCAGGTGGACGGCCTTGAGACGGGTGGGCACACGCTGGTGGCTGGGATATCCGGAGCTGCGTGCTGGCCGCTCCATCTGTGTGACTCTGTTTTTCTAGAACCACGTTCGTTTGAAGTGGGAATGCTCGTCTGGCTTAAGTACCAAAAGTTCCCGTTCTGGCCAGCAGTGGTAAGTGCAGTGTCCTGGTTGCCGCCAGCCCCGCAGGGCCCAGCCCTTGACCTGGTCCTGCTGCTGGGGAATTAGGGGGTGCTAAGGGTTCTGGAGGTGCCTTCACCTAATGGAAGGGCTGATAATTTTGGCACAATTCAGTGTAGTTCATAGGTCAAATTTGTATCAAGCAGAATTAGAAAAACCTACTCAAAAGAAAGTGCTGGAGCTTGCCTAAGTGTGTCACTGTGAGCTTGTCCCCATTGCAGCTGGGCAGTGAGGGTTCAGCTGGGCCCACTGCGTGTTGGCATGCAGGTGTGTGGCTTCCTGGGTGGCCTGGGTGGCCTGGGCCACCGCCCGGGCCTCTCTCGCCTGCACACCTGTGCTCTCGGATGGGACCTGAGGCCCCTGGCCCAGGCAGGGCTCTGACTATTCCAGCTGTAGTTGTTTGATTTTTTTTTTTTTCTTTTTCAAATATCTGTGTGGTCCGGGGATGGAAGCCAGGGCTTCGCGTGGCAGGCCAGCATTCTGCACCAAGCCACACCCAACCCTGGTCAAGAGAGCAGTGTTTGCACCCACAAGGTTTTGCTCTGGGATGATCTAGAGATGCATTTGCTGTTTTAGAGGCTCTGACCTCACCCCTGCCAGCAGGGCCTCCCTGCACGTGGCTGATGGGATCACAGAAAAAACAGTAGAGGGCTGAGCGTGTTTGCTGGGAGGAAATAGGGCCTCAGCAACGCAGAGACCGGCCGGAGCCCCAGCCCTTCCCTGGCTGTGGAGAGTGGTGTGTGGGCCCTCCTCCTCCCAGGCCCATCCGCACGGCCTCCTGGGGGCCCTGCTAGGCTGACTGGCCACTAGCACAGCCTCCTGGGCTGCAGAGCAGGTGGCCAGGACCTTATTCTCAGGTGTTGCCTGGGGTGGGCCGGGAGGTGGAGAGGTGGGTTGGGTCAGGTACCACATGGTCCCTCTGCTGTGCTGGGCTGGTTCCTGACCTCTCTGAGCTGCCTTCGCTTGTCCAAGAGCAAGGACAGGGACCCTGTGAGCTGTGGGGAGGAGTCGCTGATGTTCCCGTGGGTGGCTGCAGGGGTGGGTGGGGGCGCACAGAACCCCAGCGGGGACCCTCGGCTCCCGGAGAGGACGCCTGCAGAGCAGCCTGCCCAGGGCGCGGCTGCTTTCCTGGTGTCCGGCTGGGCCTGTGCCTGGTCACCCCACCCGGAGGCCCTGCCTGCGTGGAGTCAGAGGCCACTAGGCTCGCCTGCTCCTGACGCATCTCCTGGACTTTGCCGGCAGGTCAAAAGTGTCAGGCGGAGGGACAAGAAGGCGAGCGTGCTCTTCATCGAAGGGAACATGGACCCGAGAGGCCGAGGGTGAGGCTGCCCCGCTGTCTGTGTGGCGGGGGACGGGGCCGCAGACGCCGCAGTGGAAGCGGCGCCTCCGAAGGCCGCCTGGGCAGCACGGCCCTGCCTGGGCCTGTCGGCTCGGCTGGTGGAGATGGTGTCCTGTCCGGCAGCTCTCGCTGTCTGCCTGAGGCCGGTCCCTCTGCCAGTCTTCCCTGCCGGTTCCTTGCCCGGCAGCTGCCAGCGCATGAGCACGGAAGCTACCCTCCAGTGGTGCGTGGGAACCGCACACTCCTCCTGGCCCTCTGGGCTCTGGGCCCAGCTCTGCCTGTCCCAGGGCCCTGTGTCCCTGCGTGGGCCAGTGGTGGAGCACGCAGCAGCAGTGGGCCCTATCCCTTGGGCATGGCTCTGGGGGCTGCTGTGGGCAGCGGGAGAGTGGTGGCTGGTGGGGCCGAGGCCCCAAAGAAGCTGAGCGTGGTCCTTCTGAGGTGCTGGCCGCCTGCTGACCTTCCCTCTCTTCCCGGTCCAGCATCACTGTGTCCCTCAAGAGACTGAAGCACTTTGACTGTAAGGAGAAGCAGATGCTGCTGGTGAGTGCTCGCTGCTCACTTGCTTCCTGAGGGCTCATGGCTGGTCAGCATGGCCTCTGGCTTGGGGTCCAGGCTCCATATGCATGCTTGCCACCTGGGGGGCGCAGCCAGATCCTGACGCGGCTGGACTCTGGGCAGGGCTTTGGCGGCGAGTCTTGGTCGCCCAGGGAAGTTGTGGCCCATCTCCCATGTCACGGAGGAGGCAGCATTGGGTGGTCCAGTGCGGGACAATGCGGGGCTTGAGTCCTGGGCCTGGGACCCCGTGCTGGTCTGGTTCTGGCTGCCAGCTGGCCTCCGTGTCTGCGCACTGTCTTGCTGCGAGGGGCCGAGGGGCCGAGGGGCCGAGGTGGTCCGGGAGCCTGCGGGCCTGGGCTGTGTGCCGGGCACCTGCCTGGTCGTTTATCTTTTTTCCTTTTTCCATCCCAAACTGGGCATGGAACCCAGGGCCTCCCGTGTGCTAGGCAAGCGCTAACCCTGTTTGACCCCACCCTTCCCCATCTCCTTCCTCTGATCGCCAACCCTTTAGAAGGTCAGTGCCTCGTCCCCCCAGCCTTGCTTCTCCTGGGACCTCAGACCCTGCAGGTGCAGCCTCATCGCTGCTTCTCTGGGCCTGGTCCCTGCAGTGGGGAGCCCACAGCCCGCTGGTTGGCAGGTGCTGTTGGCAGAGGGCTGGGCTGGCGCCGGGGACCATTTGAGCCCTCTGACCCCCCCCAGAGAGAGACCCACGCCCAGCGGGAGCCGGTCATGGCTGGGCCGCCTGCACTCACTCAACTCCTCAGAGGTGTTGGTGCCACTCCTGGGAGTCAGGGTGGCCTCCAGGGTCAGGAGGTGCAGGGACCCATTGCCTGTGGCCTCACCACACTGCAGTCCCACTCAGGGCAGGAGGAGCCCGGCCTTGGAGGGCGGGCAGCACCACTGTGTCCTGCGCTCTGAGGAGAGTGGGCTTGGTGCCCTGTGTGGCCAGGTGGTAGGAGGTGGTCACATCCACTTCCGTGGCTGGGTGGTGGCGCTAGCGGAGCTGGAGCTGAGTGGGCCTCAGCCCTGGTTGCCATCCTGAGCACCAGAAAACACCAGCAGCGTTGGAGTGTGGCTGCGGGGGCGTCTGGGGGAGCTGTGGTGACGCGGGCACCGGGCCTGCCAGGGCTGGCAGGCGTCAGGGCTTCCCACCTCCAGCCTCGGACGCGTGGCGGGACTCCTCCACAGCTTGCAGCTTCTGTGGGCCTGACCCCGTGGGGCCCCTGGAGCTGCGGCTGCCTGCTCTGCTCTGACCCCTGCTCCCTGGCCGTCACCAGGAACGTCTCCTGTCACGCTGCCCTGGAGGGGCAGGCAGGGCGGGCAGGTTGTGGGCTGCTCCAGGGCCGGTCCTCCTGGCCCTTTGGCAGCTGGTGCGTTGGGCCACCCTCACAGGGGGCATTGGCCGTGCATCCCACAAGGACCCAGTGGCCTGGCACGTCCTGGGGAGCAGCTCGTCCCCTGCAGTTCTGGTTCCGAGCGGTGGGTAGGCCAGGCCCTCTGATGGCAGTGGTGGGCACTGCAGCTGGTTGTCCACATCCACTCCTGAGCACTGGCCCAGGGGCTGGGCCCTTAGTGAATGAGGAGCCTGAGGCTCCGAGGGCCTGTGGGCCACCCGGGGCTCCGCAGCACGGCCTTGGACGGGGGACATGTAAGGTGGTCCTGCTGCCCACTCACCTCCTGCTGTCTGGGTTTTGTAGGACAAAGCCAAAGAGGACTTCGACCGGGCCATTGGGTCCTGCATCTCCCTCATCACCGACTACCGGGTACGGTTAGGTATGTGGGGTCACGTCCTGGAAGCGCCTGATGGGGACAGCAGAGGGCAGGGCTGGCCCTGGGGGGGCCCTGACAACCCTGAGGGGCTGGCCCGGTGGCCTAGCTCGGCTGAGTGTGGTCACGTGTGCACAAGGAGAGGTCTCCCCGGGCAGAGGGGTCCTGAGGCTCCCGCCTGGGGCGGTTGGAGCTGTGAGCTGTTCTGCAGCTCCCCCGTGGGCAAAGGGCCGGCCCAAAGCAGGTGGGGCCCCGAGGTGCCGTGTGGACCCGTCTCTCCTCCCCCTCGCCCCGCAGGCTGTGGCTCCTTCGCGGGTTCTTTCCTGGAGTACTATGCTGCCGACATAAGTGAGTCCTTGTCACGGTGTGGAGAGTGGAGCGGCTGGGGGTGCGTAGCTCAGTGGTGGCGCTGGCCCAGCAAGCGAGAGGCCCTGGGTGCACCCGGCACTGCATGCGCACAGGTGCTCACGCACAGTGACAGAGGGAAGCAAGCACGCGGGGTCTGCCTTCAGCCGAGGCAGGGCTGCAGGAGGCCCAGGGTGCCGTGGGGCCGTGTGGCTCTGGGGTCGCTGGGCTGCCGGTGCTCCCCGTCCCTCGGGCCATGTCTGTGCCCTGCCGTGAGGTGGGTGCCCCGCGTGGCAGGGACACCAAGGCTGCTGGGCTCTGGAAGGTTGGGCAGCACTTTATGTGTCTGCCTGTCGTGTTTCTGCTGGGGCAGCAGCAGGGTGTCCATTCTTTCTGGATATAAAAGGAGTGGACAGAAAGAGGACGGTTCTCTTGGCAGAGGGGTGGGCATCTCTTCTCTGCTTAGGATAAACATGGCTGAAGAGCCCCGTGAGGAGAGAACGGTCAGGACCCCATCAAAATGAGTGTCTTGGGAATGTTAAAACCGCCTTGCATCCACTTCTGGGGACGGGGAGGTGCCCGTGTGCCTCCCCCTCCTGGCCACGGCTCCAGCTGGCACGGCCCGCGTGCCCTGGGCTGGCTGCCTGCAGTGTGGCCCCCACGTGGCCTGCAGGGGCCTGGCAGGGTCCCACGACATGTGCTTCCATTGCAGGCTATCCTGTCCGGAAGTCCATCCAGCAGGATGTTTTGGGGACCAGGTTTCCTCAGCTGAGCAAGGGGAACCGCAAGGAGCCAGTGGAGGGTGACCCTGTGGGGCGCAGGCGGCCCTGCAGGAAGGTGCTGCCTGACCGCTCTCGGGCTGCCCGGGACCGCGCCAACCAGAAGCTGGTGGAGTACATCGTGAAGACCAAGGGCGCGGAGGGCCACCTGCGGGCCATCCTGAAGAGCAGGAGGCCGTCGAGGTGGCTGAAGACGTTCCTGAGCTCCAGCCAGTACGTGACTTGCGTGGAGACCTACCTGGAGGACGAGGAGCAGCTGGACCTGGTGGTGAAGTACCTGCAGGGCATCTACCAGGAAATGGACAGCCCGGAGCTGGTGCGGGTCAGTGGGGACAGCATCCGCTTCATCCTGGACGTGCTGCTACCCGAGGTGAGCCCTGGGCACAGGCCAGGAGGGCGCGGGCAGGAGCAGGAAGGGCAGCTCCTCAGAGGCCCCTGCTGGTCACGCACAAGCGTGGACAGGAGTCTCACTAGCTCAGGCGGCATCTCTGATAGAAGAGGGCAGTGGGACTGCTGCGCCCACCTCTTCTCCGGCCCATGGACACAGTCGTGCCCTGCAGAGCTGGGTGAGCATACCCCAGGGGACCCTGGTGACATCTGGGGTGTCTGTGGTCGTCATGATGAGCAAAGCTCCCGGCCACCACCGCAGAGGATGACCAGTCCAGTCCACAGTACTCTAAACTGTAGGGTGCCTGTCCCCAACCGGGACTGGCTCCACGCAGTCTGCTCTGAGCTGTATCTCCAGCACTCTTCTGAGACAGGGTCTTGCTAAGTTGCTGAGGCTGGCCTCAGTCTTGCAACCCTCCCGTGTCAGCCTCCCAGACCTCTGGGATGACAGGCGTGCACAGTCGTTCCCTGCCCATGCAGACTTGTAAAATCTGTATATTATAACTGTGATGCCTTCATTTTACTCAGAACATTGACACTGGTTCTGTAATACCAGACATCCACTGATCTCCAAGTGAGTCTGGTAGCCCTTAGCTCCTGTTTTGAAGGTCACCTTGACAAACCTTCCGGGTGCGTGTGTGTTCTGGGCCTGCCTTTTAAGAACTACCTGCATTTAATGACCTGGACTCTCGTTTCTGGTCCAAAAGGTGGAGCCATTGACTGGGCTCAGCACCTCGGGCAGGACGGCCCAGGCCGTGGGGGTGCTCCAAGCTGGCCTGGTCTGGCGGGCGGGTGGGTGCCCTGGCTGCACAGCAGTGCTGCCCGGGCCCAGCTCTCCGCCCTCTGCAGGCCATCATCTGCGCCATCTCTGCGGTGGACGAGGTGGATTACAAGACGGCAGAGGAGAAGTACCTGAGGGGACCCGCGCTCGGCTACCGGTAGGTGCCGGGTTCCAGCCCCTCGTGCCTTCGGCCACCAGCCATCCGTCCCCAAGGCAGGCCTGGCAGGGTGCCAGCCCGTCCGCCCAGGGACTGAAGCAGTCACATGTGGCCCAGCAGAGAGAATGCCCTGATCAAGATGTCTCCCTCTTGTCGGGTGTCTGGCCACCCTGGGACTTTTGGCCCCCAGAGCCCCTAATCCTCCTCTGGGCGTTCTGCCAGGCCTTGCTGGGAACCAACCAGGTGGCCGCAGGGCAGTGACAAGCTGAGGTCTCAATGGCGTGACAGGCAGGCCATCTGCCCAGGGCTTCCAGGTCAGCCTCTGCCAAGCTCCTGCCCCTGCCCCAGCACCTTGCTGGAGGCTGCAGGAGTCCAGGGAAGAGGTGTGGGCTTGCAAGTCCCCAAAGGAGATCAAGCTGGGTTTGGTTGGTGGGAGTCTCGACCCCCTGGATGGACAGGCTGTGACTGTCACTAGCTCCTGGTGCTGGCCTGTGTCAGTCAGCCTGTGTGGTCAGGTCCTGGGTGGGAGGCAGAGCCTCAGCCACTCCTCCAGGCCAGCCTGCGCTCTGTTCTACCAGCATCCAAAAGTGCTGCAAGCCGGGCATGGCGGCCACCCTGTGATCCCAGCAACCTGGGGGGCTGAGGCAGGAGCGCAAGTTCCAGGCCAGCCACAGCAGCCTGGCAAAGCCCAGCCTGAAACGGGCTGGGGATGGGGCTCAGCAGCAGAGCACCCCTGGGTTCAGCCTCAGCACCACAGAAAAAAGTGTGGGGTGACCACAAGCCCCTCAGCTGAGCTGTTAGAAAGTGACGCCAACCCATGACGGGGTGGGTGGGGCCAGCGTGGGGCGGGACGGGGCAGGGTGGGTGCCACCAGGGTCCAGGTTTTCCTTTGGCCTCCAGGGCATCTTCCTCGGACCCCCATCCCAGCACTAAGCGCTCTCCACGCCTGCCTGTCCTTGTCCCTCTTTTTTTTTTTTTTTTTGGAACCAGGGATTGAACCCAGGGACACTCGGCCACTGAGCCACATCCCCAGCCCTATTTTGCATTTTATTTAGAGACAGGGTCTCACTGAGTTGCTTAGGGCCTCGCTGAGTTGCTGAGGCTGGCTCTGAACTCGTGATCCTCCTGACTCTGCCTCCCAAGTCGCTTGGATTACAGGCGTGGGCCACCGCGCCCAGCTTGTCCCTCTTTTTTTTTGTGGTGCTGGGATTGAACCCAGGGCCTTGTGCTTTCGAGGCAGGCCCTCTACCAACTGAGCTATGTCCCCAGGCCCCTCATCCCTCTTTTCTCTGCACTACTGTGGTTGACCCTGGGGTGACCCCTTTCTATTCTGCTGTGAGATGGGGTCTTGCAGAGTTGCCGAGGCTGACCTGGACCTCGACATCCTCCCACCTCCGCCTCCCACGCTCGGCTCCAGTGTCCTCCGGGACTCGCAGTCGCCCAGCGGCCGGGCCGAGCTGCTGTCTTGGGATGTGCCTGCCGTGGTGTGCGGCGTCCTGCTGCCTGTGTGCTCCCCTGTCACTGGAACCGCCCTGGCGCAGGCGTCAGGACCTGCGTTCTGCCCAGATGCCTTCACTTGAGGCCGAGCCGGCAGCTGCTGAGGACGCTTGACACAGTGTGTCACTTCATAAGTGCAGTTTGTAGCCTGGCGTGGTGGCACAGCTGGGTCCCAGCTACTCAGGAGGCTGAGGCAGGAGGATGGCAAGTGCCAGGCCTGGGTGGCATAAAGACTGTCTCAAAAAAAAGAAGAAAAGAAAAAAAGTGCAATTTGGTATTCCACGGGCTTTTTAAAAAAAGATTATTTCTTTAAAAAGTTGTGCTGAAGAAGCTGCTGGGCTGGGGTGTGCAGCTCAGCAGGCGCGGGCACTGCCAAGCAAGGCGGCTCCCGCTGGGCACAGTGGCTCAGCCTGCGGCCCCACCACTCCGGAGGATGGCCGCTGGGGGCCAGCGTGGGCCACTCAGAAGCAGAGCACAGGCCACACCTGTGATCCCAGCTGGGGCGGCTGAGGCAGGAGGACGGCAAGTTCCAGCCAGTCCCAGCAGCCCAGCAGGGCCCGCCCAGCCCGGGCGCAGCGTGCCTGGCTCCGTCCTGGGCACCTCGTGCGTACACGCACAGACACACAGACAGAGCGACTGGTGCTGAAATGATGTACCAACTTTTTTTTCTGAAGGGAAAAGGAAATATTTGATAACCAGCTCCTAGAAGAACGGAACCGGCGCCGTTGAAGGTGGTCCTGCTGCCGTGGCCCGCTCTGCTGTCCGTGGCGGGCGCCTGGCACGTCTCCTCCAGTCTGCACCTCTGTTCTGGAAGCCTGGGGCCCCAGCAGTGCCTCTGAAGCGGGGTTCATCCACACCCAAGCAGCTCTCTTCCCCGGTGTCTGTGGAAGGCGTGTCCGACGGGGTGGCGGGAGGGCAGGTGTGCTCGGGCGTGCTCCTGGGCTGGAGTCTGCTCCTCCCGTTAAGGTGCGTCAAGTATTAAAGGAGTTTTAAAAGAGGCTGCGTGAGGTGCTCCAGAGGCTCGGGCGTGTCTGGGCTGACTCTCTTGTGTTCCTCCCGGGGCTCCTGACCCAGCACAGAGTGGCCTTTGCTGGGTGGCTCCCAGGGGCTGTGCAGGAGGGGCCAGCAGCAGGGAGAAGGCAAGTCCCACAGTGGCCCAGCACTAAGGGCCCCTGGGCTGTGTGCACCACCCAGCAACCTGGAACAGCTGGGACAGCTGTCCATGGGATCCCAGTGTGCTGCCACCCCACCTGGTGGCCACTGCGGGAGCCTGCAGAAAACCCACCCTGTCCCCGGTGCAGCCCCTGGGAGGCTGGCTCCTGAGCTGGCTGCAGCGGGAGGAGCAGGGCCCGACCTGCTGGCAGGCAGGGTCCCTCCCCTGAGCCTCCCACACAGCTCTCTGCTGACCCAGGACCAGGGGATCCTCTGGGGTGGCGTCCTGGGTGCTGCAGGGTGCCCAGCAGCACCCACGCCTCCACCCACTCCAGGCCAGTTGTGCCAGTGCACGTGTCCCCAGACATGGCCTAGGGTCCCCTGGAAAGTCACTTTGGAGGAGCCCTTGGGGCCATCATGGCTTCCTGTCCACCATTTCCACCCCTTCCTCCTCAGCCCCTGCCCATGCTTCCTGTGCCTCTGGCTCCTCCTGGGCCCATGTGAGGAGCCTTCTGCAGGCTCAGGGCTGCCAAGCAGCAGTGTCCCCCTGGGCGCCCTTCAGCCCATCATCCTCAGGTTGGCCACACACGCAGACCCACCTGGAGTGTCTTGCACTGCCCCAGGACGTATGGACCCACAATGGCTCGGTGGCCCCGTTCCCTGAGCCTCTTGGGTGGTTCAGGGAGGACTTGAGCCTGGCTGGGGCATGGCTGGGCTGCGTCACCTGAAGGCTTGATGGCCCAGGCTCCAAGGTGCCCATCTCAGACGCTCCAGCTTCCTCCCAGCATGTCTGTCAGCTCCTTGCAGGGTGAGCAGCTGGGGAGAGCACATCCACTCAGCCTTGGCAGTCATGCACCCTGGGTCCCAGGGCACAGTCTGGGGGATGGTGACTTCCTACAAAGGCAGGGTGCAGATGGCAGGAGGTAAGCCTCCAAGACAGCCCTCAAACCCCTCTCTGCCCAGCCCCCCTGCACCCTGCAGCCTGGGTGGCCTCCCAGGATATCCCGTGACATGTCATGAGGGTGGTGATGGATCCTGGGGCACCCAGTTCATGAGACTGGGTGATCTTGGTGGGCCTGCCTGGAGGATGACCTCTGGGGAGTCAGGAAGGCTGTTTATCTTCCTTAACTTCTGTTGTGCTGGGGAAGGGACCTGCCTTGCCCGTGCATGGGTCCCACTGGCTGCACCGTTTGGTACTGGTGTGGAACCCCAGGGTGCTGTACCACTGAGTACATCCCCAGTCTCCTTTGGAGACAGGATCTCACTGAGTTACTGAGGCTGTTCCTGAACTTGCAATCCTCATGTCTCAGCCTCTGGTCTCTAGGGTGACAGGTGTGGCCACTGCACCCAGCTCTCCTCCTCTTAGGAAGCCACCGAATGCCATCTCAGGGCTTCCTGTGACCCATCCAACCCTGGCACCTCCAAAGCCCACCTTCAGACACCACCACTGGGGAGTAAGTTTCCAACATGGGCACTTTGTAGGACGCCCAACCCTAGTAGGGCATTGGGAACAAATGCAGAAGCCCAACAAGTGCTCTCCAGAATGGACAGGTCAGCATCGGTTCATTGGTGGTGACAAACTGCTGCTTGAACGTGACCCAGGAATCAGAGGGACCTGGGTGTGGCCTTCGGAGGATCCCTCTGAACTGTCATTGTGACTTTTGTTTTCCTGAAAGTTTCGAATAAAACTTTTAAAACGGCAGTGCCTGTGTAAAAAGACCGTGTACCAGCCAGTGTTGCAGGTTCTGGTCAAGCCACCTGTCCTTTCCCCTCAAACAGCCCAGACCCCTCCTCTGGTAAGTCAGCCCTCTGGTAGGCATGCCAGGCCGGCGACAGCCCTACCCTGCAATGCACCTGCCTTTGCCTCGCATCCCAGGGACCAGGAGGATCAGCGCTGGGACCCCAGGGGTCCTCAGTAGGAGGCCCGCCAGCGGGTTGGTGAAAGGCAGAGCAGGGTCATGTGCACGCAAGTGACGTGCAAGTGGAAGCATTTGCCAAACTCTTGCTAGTTTGGTGATTGATTTTATCATCAGTACTGACGGTAGCCCTTAGAAAGGGTTGGATTCCCAGCACTGCCAATTTTTTTAAAAAAAATACTGAACACAGGAAGTAATCAACCTGGGGGAAGTCGGGGAATCTGGGGTTGCTGGTCGAGTCAGAGCCAACATCCTGGATCCCAGGTTGCACAAGGGGGTGGGTGACATCCTGGGCAGGAGAGAAGGCCAAGAGCTCGGGGATGCTAAAATTCCTGCCGAAACCCGGGATCGAACCAGGGACCTTTAGATTTTCAGTCTAACGCTCTCCCAGCTGAGCTATTTCGGCGGGGTGGGAGCACGTCCTCTTTCCCGAAGTCCGCGCAGCGCTGCGTCGCCGCCGCCGGCCGGCGCGGGTCGCCACGCGTGCGCAGAGCGCGCATGCCTCGTAGGACGCCACTGGGCGCCGGGCTGCAGCGTCGTCTCTGTGGCGCAATCGGTTAGCGCGTTCGGCTGTTAACCGAAAGGTTGGTGGTTCGAGCCCACCCAGGGACGCGCCCTCTGCCCTTTTGTTCCCAAGGGAACGAGGCGTCCCATCTGCTTTTTTCACTCTCTCCCCGAAGGCCCCGTGCCAGCGTTGTCGTCCTGGGGCGCGCGGTGCTGGCGAGAGCACAGAGGAGAAAGCCCTGCGGAACGGTCTTGGCCGGGGTCGAGTTTCCGCGCGCACGCGGAGCCTTTTTGGTCACGGCCCAGGGGACCCGGAGCGCTGAGGAGGACGAACCGCAGAGGTTGTCTGAAGGCCGAGGCCAAGATGGCGGCGCCGGCGGGTGAGCACGCGGTGGGCGCCGGGTCGCGGCCGGGGGGTCGCGGCCGGGGAGGCCGAGGGTGGCCCCGCGGCGGGCAGCGCGTCCGCGGTTGCTCGGCGCGGCCGTGCCCGGTCGGGCGGAGGCGCGGGCTGCGCGCTCCCGGCTGCTGCCCGCCTTTGGCAATGGATGAAAAGGGAGACCTCGGCGAAACCGGGAGGTCATTGGTCGCCTGTGCGAGCTCACGGTGCCTGTGACCTCCCACCTGAGGCCCTTGGTCACAGACGCTGGCCCTGCCCGGCGCGGTGGCGCGCGGAGGCCGGAGTCGGAGGCCGGCCCGGGAGGCGTGCGGAGGCTCCCTGGCCGGTTGATGGTAGTAACCAGCCTTGCCCAGAGGAGCAGCCTCCTCGCCTCGGAGGTGCTCGGCAGGGCAGGGGCTTTGCTGTGAGTTTGTCCAAGTTCCTAACTTCTCCGACGGGGAAACTGAGGCTGCAGAACTGGCAGCTCACTCCGGAGTCAAGGCCGCAGCCTCAGCCCTGCCAAGGTCACAGCGAGGTCCTCAGGAGGCAGCCACGCAGGACAGGGGAAAGGGTGGAATGAGGAGGGGTTGGGAGAGGGAGAATGCTGCGTGGACTGCAGTGACTGGGGCTGTGACCCCAGTCCTGGACGCTGGAGGCAGGAAGCTGCCCACAGGCTGGACAGCAGCCTCTCCTTCAGGCCTTACCTCCCCACCATGCCCTGAATTAATTTGCTCTGTCAGTGTGGTTAAACCACAGAGATTCATCCTTCCAGAGTCCTGGAGCCTGGGAGTCCTAGACTGAGGTGTTGTGGGCTGGCTCCTCTGAGGTCTCCTCGGCTTGCATGTGGTGTCTTTTCCCTGTGGCCTAACGTGGCTATTTGTCCCTTTTGCCTATTCTGTGTCCTGATCATCTCCCCTCTCCCCGTCCCCTCTCTTTTTAAATCAGTGCTGGGGATAGAACTCAGTTACACCCCCAGCCCCAGCCTTTTTTAATAGATTTGAGAGAGAGTCTACGTTGATGAGGCTCACCTTGAACTTGCAATCCTCCTGCCTCAGCCTCCCAAATTGCAGGGATTACAGGTGTGCACCACTGCACTGGGTTCTGATCATCTGTTCCTTTTTTTGTGTGTGTGTTGTGTGTGTGTGTTGGGGGGCTACTAGGGATTGAACCCAGCGGTATTTTATCACTAAGCCATATTCCCAATCCTTTTTCTTTTTTATTTTGAGACAGGGTCTGGCTAAGTTGCTTGGGGCCTTACTAAATTGCTGAGGCTGGTCTTGAATTTGCAATCCTCCTGCCTCAGCCTTCTGAGCTTCTGGGATTACAGACATATGCCGTGGCACCGTCTGGACTGGCTGTTCTCATAAGGACACCAGTCCTGTGGATCAGGGCCACTCCTGTGACCTCACTGTAGATTTTCTCTGTAGAAAACTTGTCTTCAAACAGTTGCATTTCGAGGTGCTAGAGAGAAGACTTCACCATACGTGTTTGGGGGGTACAGTTGAGCCCAGAATATGCTCCACGCCCGGCCTCTCGGGTGATCTCCTTTCCTTCAGGATCTCGTGTGTCCTCTGCCCTCCCCACTGGTGCTGCTCTCTGACAGCAGCCTGTTCAAGCTTCAGGTTGCTCCAGGCGGCCTCTGTGTCTTGTGTGGGCCTCTGCCTGTGTCTGTGATGGGGTGGTGCCTTTGCTGTCCTCTGGACCACAGGTTTCTGGAGGGTGGATTGTGCAGGCTCAGCACAGGCCAGGACCTGGTGCATCCAGCACACTTGTTGAGCACCACCTGTGTGCCTGGCAGGTGCTGGGAACCCAGGAGGCCCTGGTGTTTCAGGGGGCAGGCCCCATGTGAATGCCAGGCAGAGATGGGATGGTGCCAGGAGGCCTGGGGCTGGTGTCGACCTGATGCCTTGATCCTTTCAGCTCAAACCTGCCCCAGGAGAAGGGACCAGCTGTGTGCAAATGTGGGGCTGGGTGTCCAGGCCAAGGGAGCAGGTGTGAAGGCCCTGAGGCAGGGTGCTGGTGGGAAGAGGCATGTCACAGGGAGGATGGCCTTGGTGTAGAGTCCAGGCTTTCTTACTGGGGCAGTAGGGTCTTCAAAAGGGAGCGGAACTGCCCGGGTCCTGAGGGACCCTCCTTACAGATGTTTGTCAAGCGGAATCAAAGGCAGCCAGGGCGAGACCAGGTGGTGGGAGGAGGCCCTGGAGGGAGACGCCTGTGGCTGGACCCTCTTGCTGACCCGCGAGCACCTGAGCTGTGGCCTCCAGTGCTGCGTGCCGCTCACTGCCCCTGACCCTGTGGTTCTCTCCACAGCTCCCAGCCTGCTCTGTGTCCGGATGCTCAGCCTGCGGTGAGTACCTGACCACCCTGACTGGCTAGGCAGGGCTGCTGCAAGGCCTCAGAAGGGGAAGGCGCCTTCCATGTCAGCAAGGGAGCCCCTTGGGGAAGGTCACCCAGCAGGTGGGGCAGGACAGGGCCTGCTTCCTGTCCTCAGCGTGTGGCACGCAGGCAGGGCCCTCTGTGGAGCCAGGACTTGGCCCTCACTCTCATCTGCCTGGTTTGACGCCTCAGCACGCCCTGGCTGGGTGTCCAGCAGGGCTTCAGTGGCAACTCAGGCAGGGCCCAAGGGCTATAAATCCCCTGGTCAGGGACAGAGGACCTGTCCTCAGAGTGTCCTTCTGCAGATGACCCAGAACTGTCCTTGCTTCAACACTCTGGCCTGGTGACCAGCTGGGTGCATCCCTGAAGGACCTCAGAGGCTCTGGCCAGGGCTCTGAGTGAGGGGTGTTGGGGGGCCACGGGGTAAAGGTGCAGGAGGTCCCCAGGTGGGGAGGGAAGGGCAGGTTTACCGGGACGGGAACTAGGGCTCTTGCCCAGGGTTCTGGGGCAACTGGTAGGACCTCAGATGATGACTGACCCTTGCTGCATCTCCTGGGCAGGTTCAGCATGGGTGCGGCCATGCAGGCACGAGGTGTCCATCAGAGCCTGGCCAGCGAGGGCCCCAGCAGGTAAGGCTGACCTCAGGAGGGCCACACCTGGCGCTCCTTGCCCTGACTCTCCCTCATAACCTAGCTGGGGCCACACCAGGGGTGTCCGCTGGGCTTCGTGCTGTGTCCTGCCCTGTGGTCCCTCCCTACCTCCATGTCCCCAGTGCCCTCGGTGGCGGCTGTCTTGTGTTCCTCTGCGCACTAGATTCTGATCCAGGCCCTGGCGGCCTCCGGGTTCCCCCAGTGGTGTCACAGGGCTGTGCTTGTGACTGTGTCTTTGTCCCTCCCTCTGAGAAACTGCTCTGGTCGGCTCCTCAGGGCAGGGGTGCAGATGGCCACACCTGCCTCCTGGGCCTGCTGGGCTGATGCCTTCCCACCCTGTGTGTCCTGTGCTCAGCACCCAGCCTGCCCTGCCCAGGGCCACAGCCACGGTTCCCAGATCCACCGACCTTCCCAGGAGCCGCGGCGAGTACGTAGTGGCCAAGCTGGACGATCTCATCAACTGGGCGCGCCGGGTGAGTCCCTGTCCCTGGGCCCTGCGGCTGTGCCCCCACGCTGTCCTGCTGCTGTCCTGGAGTGGGCCCTCCTCACTCCCCCAGCAGGCAGTCCTCTGGCTCTGCGCTCCTCCTGCTTCTTCTCTTAAATGGGAAAAGGCATGGTGCTGAGAGCAGCAGGCCCTTCTCTGCGGAGCACCGTCCCCTGCCGTGCCCCAGCTGTCCCTGGTGCTCTGCTCCGGGCTCAGCTCAGCCCTGAGCGCCAAGGCTGACCAGTGCCCACCATGCCCGTGGCACCTGCTGGAGCTGCGGCTGCCCAGGTGCAGGTGCCCTCTGCACAGTGACCTGGGGCTCAGTCAGGGTCTGTCTGTCCCCAGAGGCCAGCCAGGTGGGCGTGGCCATCGTGCTGCGGTCTGGACCTGGCCACCTTTGCTGACATGTCTGCTGGGCATGGGGTGCTTGGAGGCCTCCTGTGCAGGCAGGGCCAGCGGGAGCCACAGGGGAACCCAGCCAGCAGGTGGAGGAAGGGGCGGGCTGCGGCTGGGGGACGCTCCGGGGTGGGCTGGGCTGTGCAGGAGCTGCTGGGCCGCGGGTCCCTGGGGGGAGCGGGCCAGGCTCGGAACTGCAGCCGCCTGGGGATCCAGACCTGTGTCCCACAGGCTGCTCGCACACATGGCCCGCGCCTGCAGGAAGCGATGGCTGGCGCCCTGGCTGGGAGCTCACAGGGTGTGGCGAGGCCTCTGTCTGTCCCTCCTGGCCACTGCCCTTGGAGACGGGAGCCCAGGTGGCTCTCTGAAGTGAGTTCCTGTGTGAACTCCCATGATGGCCGTGTGACCTGCCCCCACCCCTGGGCAGAGCTCACTGTGGCCCATGACCTTTGGCCTGGCCTGCTGTGCGGTGGAGATGATGCACATGGCCGCACCCCGCTATGACATGGACCGCTTTGGTGTGGTCTTCCGCGCCAGCCCGCGGCAGGCGGACGTGATGATTGTGGCTGGCACGCTCACCAACAAGATGGCCCCGGCACTCCGCAAGGTATGCCCTGCCCCTGCCCAGCCAGCCAGGGGCCTGCCAGGCGCCACACGGACCCCAGCCCACGTCTCTTCCAGGTCTACGACCAGATGCCAGAGCCCCGCTATGTGGTGTCCATGGGGAGGTGAGTGCTGCGGCTGCAGCCCTTCCCCGTCCCGGGTCTCGTGGCCCCGGAGCACGGGCAGGCCACACCTGCCCGGCTGCCCAGCCTGTGCCAGGTGCCTGGCTCCCCGGCTCTGCTTCCTGACGCAGGGGCAGTGGCTCTGCAGCAGCTTCACACTCACTCTCAGGGTGTCGCCCACGCTTCTCCTCCTGGTCCCTAGAACCGTCTAGTCCCTTAATATTTTCGAGGTAGGATTTGCAGATCACGAAGCTTCCCGTTAATTGGGCAGCTGCGTGCTGGTGGTCAGAGCTGTGCGAATGGTGCTGTCTAGTTCCAGAACGTCCCGTGCCTCTAGGCTGCACCCACCAGTCAGCCCCATCTCTGGACTCTCCTGTCACGGGGGCACACACGGTGGCCAGACTGGCCTCCACCCAGCATGAGGCCCTCAGGCCCATGCACGCTGCAGCTGTGTCACCTCGCTCCTGCTGGTGGCCGAGGGACGCTCCCGCATGCAGATAGCCCAGTCGCCTCACTCTGAGCAGCTTGGGAACTTTCCAGTCACCACGTGCCGGACGTGGGCTACTCCCGTTCCCACAGCCATGGCGGGCACAGGCAGTCGGGGGCCATCTGGCCCTCCCTGGGGTGGGCACGCAGATCCTGGGTTGTGGCATGGCCTTGGCGACCTGTGCTCTCCAGGGGCTTCTTGTCAGTGAGTCTCCTGACCCCGCACTGGCCACCCTGGGGAACGGGCCCTCAGAAGCTCTGGGCTGTGGGCACACGCGGCCCTGTGCTGCAGAGGGCTCCTGGAGGCCGCGGTCTGCTGGGGGAGGCTGGGCGGGGAGGCTGGGCGGGGAGGCTGGGCGGTGTGCAGCCCGTGCAGAGCCGCCCCTCCCCCAGCTGTGCCAACGGAGGCGGCTACTACCACTACTCCTACTCCGTGGTGAGAGGCTGCGATCGCATCGTGCCTGTGGACATCTACGTGCCAGGTGAGGACGTGCTCCAGGGACAGACTGACCATCCTAGGGACAGCCAGGCCGACACGGGGACCACATGGAGCCACGGGACATGGCTGCCTCCCCAGCTTTAAGCTGCACTTCCTCGTGGTTCTGCCCAACCGCAAACAAAGGACAGTCACAGAAACAAACAGGAAGAGGTTCCCGGAGGCCAAAGACGTTGTCCTGGTCCTCACAGGAGGGCCCATGAGACCCTCTCAGATCCAGGACGGCCAAGTGGCCGTGCTTAGCACATGAAGAGTGTGGGGCGGCTGGTGGGCACACGTGAGGCCCGCGTTCCATCCAGCACCAGGGAAACCTGAAGGGGCAGGCCCAGAGTGCAGCCCCCTGACCCTGACCCTGACCCTGACCCTGAGTGCAGGAAGTACTGGGCATGCCTTCCTCACGTGGCACCCCATGAGTGCTCTGGGACGCACTGAGTGTGCTTGTCTGAGGTGCATGTGGAGCTGGGCACCCTGTTTCATGCAGGCCCAGGTGTCCCTCTCCTTGGGCAGTCCCAGCAAGCAGCGGATGGGCACTGTGGGGCAGCTTCCCGGGAATTTGTTCTGATGGCAGCCGATGGTCAGCAGTGTCTGGAAGCAGAGCTGCCTCTGGATGTGGGGGATAACCATGCTCAGCTCTTGGCTCTCTCACTACAACCTGGATATAGCCACAGAGTCCAGCCTGGGCCTCCAGAGAGCAGGGGACGTTCCTGGTCAGGAACCCTGGAGGCTGGTGCCGGGGGCCACCTCCCTGTTCCTCTTGGCCCAAGCTGTCTGTGCTGGTCTCCCTGGCCCCCACCCCATTCCCATTTCTGAATGTGTGCCCACATACCCAGTGGGCAGTGGCTTCTACCCTCTTGGGAGTGCCTAAGGGCCAGGTCAGTCAGTGAGTCACTCCCTGGACTGCGTTGTCCAGGAAGGAGTGACGGGGAGGGAAGATGGAGTCAGCCCAGATGCAGCCCATTCTCCCAGCTCTTCCAGCTGCTGTTCTGCTCGCCCACCTCAGGCCAGCAGGGTGCATTTGGCAGAGCTGTGTGGGGTGGGCAGCAGGAGTAGGGCTGGCTGGAGTTGGCCCCTCTGCTCTGGCCAGACATCCCCCGTAGGAGGGAAACTGACGCCGGGCCCCCCACAGGCTGCCCGCCCACAGCTGAGGCCCTGCTGTATGGCATCCTGCAGCTGCAGAGGAAGATCAAGCGGGAGAAGCGGCTGAGGATCTGGTACCGCAGGTAGTGCCTGCAGCCGCCCGAGCCCTGTGTGCACCAGTGTCCTGGACTGAATAAACCCCTGAGCCCATGTCGTCTGCAGTGTGCTGGGCGGAGGGCCCTTGGAGGGGAGACCGCAGCCCCCAGGTGCTGTCCCTGACAGATGGGCAGGGCGGTAGGTGGAGCAGCGCCGAGGGCTGGGTGGGCCTCATCCCGTGCAGGGTCTCCTACTGCCCTGTGGATGAAGGTGCCGAGGCCCAGGGTGTGAACTGCCTGGCGCGGTCACCCAGCTGACCCCTGCTGGGAGGGTCTGGCTTGGGGAGCAGACACTGGGGCCCCTGAGTGTCCCTCTCAGGCCCACAGTGCTGAGCTGAGCCCCCTTGGCTTGCACAGCTGCTGCCCCCGTGTGGCTGAGCTGGCCACTGCCTCCTGGACCCATGTCTGAGTGGTGTGGACCTGTTAGGACCAGGGCTGTGGCTGGGGAGCTGGGTTTCCTTTCCTCAGGGGTGGGGCTGGAGAGAAGCAGCCACATCCCTCCCCAGCTGCCCTTCACCCTGGAGATAGCAGGTACGGGTGTCCCCTAGAGCCCTGGTAGAAGCCCTGGCTGTGCAGCCTCCAGCCCGGTGGCCTCTGGAAAGAGCCTTCACCAGGCTGCCTTCCTTGGAGATGCTTGGGCTCGAGTCCCATCGAGCCCAGCTCTGCAAGTCCATAGCAGGTGCCACCACAGGTCGGGTGACTCTGGGGTGGGCAGTTCCCACCTATCCCAGATCGCTGGGTGCTGGCCCAGCTGAAGGACAGCTCGCTTTTGACACCAGGTCTGAACCCAAGAACACTTTACCTGAGTCACATCCCACCCCTTTTCACTCTGAGACAGGGTCTTGCTACATTGTCTCTGAGTCGCTGAGGCCGGCTCTGCGCCTCCCGCTTCCCCTCCCCCTGGGATTGCAGGCGTTCCCCAGTCCACCAGCCTAAGAGCGGCTTCCGGGGCGAGACCACGCAGAGTGGCAGCCCTTCCAGGCGGAGGTGGGTCCTGCACCGAGCCCTCCGCCTGGCCTCTGTGCTCAGCTGGCGTGGCTGGCAGGTGCCCTGGGGGCCTGCATGTGAATGGACAGGCCCAAGAGCTGCATGGGTGAGGTCAGCAGCTGGGGTGACCAGCTGGGCCCAGGACTGGCTCAGCCAGTCTTCCCTGGGCATGGGGCCCGGTCAAGACACCGGACGCTGGGCGTTCTGCAACAGTGGAGCAGTGTGCACAGACGACACTGCTCATTAGGGTGTGGGGCAGGGCAGGGCAGGGGCTGTCCCCACACGCTGTGAGGCCCTAACTACTCCTCAGGACCCCGATGCCATCGGAGTAGTGGTTTTGCCTCCTGCCACCTCTGTTGGCAGCAAGTGCTGTGGACTGGGGGCATCCGCCACGGGCCAGGCTCCCTGCCTGGGTCCCGGGCTGCACACACCACTGCACACTGATGCTCACGGCCAGGCCCAGTGGCCACCTTTATTTCATCCTCAGCCCTGGAGCCGGCAGCAGGCTCCCTGGCAGTGGTCAGGAAAGCTGTGGCCACGGCTAGTTCAGGCCCAGCAGAGGCACCAAGTGGGGGGCAGAGGCCGAGCAGACGGTCCGGGGCTCACAAAGGCACAGAGTGAGTGGGGTGCCAAGCTGGAGACAGGCGGGGCTCAGTGCTTGGTGACCAGGGGCGTGATCACCTGCGGGAAGGTGTAGTAGCGGCAGTCGGCCGGCGGGGCCAGCGCCATCACCTGGGTCTGGATGTTCTCCCTGCGGAAGCCTGCCTCCTCCAGCGCCGGCACCTGCGTCTCCTGGAGGTGTGGGCGCGGGTCACAGCCCTTGCACTGCCCCTCGGCCCTGAGGTGTGTGCCCGGTGGGGGTGTCCCAGGGCCAGCCAGGCACTTGGGGCCACCCTATGGTCCCTGCCTGGGGTGATTCTCCACATCCTCAGAGCAGAAGGACCAGGACAGGAAAAAGACATGTGGGCTGCTGACCCGTCTGAGGAGACGTGCTGGCCCTGTGATTGGCAGAGGCTCTGGGAGCGGCACAGCTGGACAGCCAGAGTAGGGCAGAGGGGACACGGAGCCCCAGCTGTCTTCCAAGGGCACGGGGGAGCCACGGAGGCGGCCGGGCTGGTGAGCAGCCCAGGTGGGAAACCAGTACAGTCCAGCCCACCCAGGAGGGAAGCCCTCCCGGAGGCCCCAGGGCCACTGCCTGGCTGAAGTCACCCCATTCTCTCTGGTGGCTGCACCTGAAACATGGTGGTGATGTCCGAGTACCGGGACTTCATCAGCTCCCCCCAGGAGGTGAGGTTGCAGTAGGTGAGGACCCCTCCAGGCTTCAGCAGGCGGAAGGCGTGGTTCTGAGGAGGAGGGGGTTTGGATGGGCTCCCAGCAGGCAGGGGCGCCCCGCCAGCCCGCAGCTGGGCTCCCCGCTCCCACCTTGATGAAGCGGAACTGGTGGGTGTGCCAGCTCTCCTCCGACAGCGGGTACGTGTCGTACAGGATCCCTGCCCGGACACAGGCCCCGCTCAGGGCTGGACTGCAGGTGGGCTCGAGCGCCCCAGAGCTGCCCTTCACATCCACTGGACGTCACAGCCTGCTGCGCCAGGCCTCCTGCAGGCTTATGTCCTTGCCCACCCGGCTGTCCCCACGCGCACCCCACAATGTACTTAGAAGATCCCTCCATGAGCAAAGGAGGCGCAGAAGCCCTGGACAGGAGCTGCAGCCAGGCACACCCCATGACAGCCCCAACTCCTGGGGGACCTCACCATCAAAGTGGCTGTCTGGCAGCGTGGGCGCCACCTCTTCCCACAGGCCTTTCAAGGGTACAACCTTGGGAGAGGGGAGGAAAAAACTGAGGGAAGGGGCCCCCAAGACCTCCCCACCTGCTGAGGGGGAGGACTCCCAGGCAGACCACCACCTCCCCATCTCTGGCTGCCCCAGCCTCTGCCTCCTCTGGAGGCCCCTGATCAAGAGGGGCTGTCGGAGCTGCAGGCAGAGGGCACCTTGTGTGGCTGCCGCTGGGCCCAGTCCTGCAGCCGCTGGAAGACACCATCGTTGCACTCGATGATCCAGTGCTCCTCAATGGGGGCCTCCTGCACCTTCGAGGCTGCGATGGCCATGCCGAAGCCCACCTCCAGGACCCGGCCTCCTGGGTAGAGGAGACACTGGGTGTCATAGGTGGTTCCCCTGGGGACCTGCCTGGAGAAGCGGCGCTGGGCCAGCCCTGGCTAAGAATCACATTTGCCACCAAGAGGGAAGGGGTGCTGTGGGCAGACGGGACACAGCAGTCCTGAGAGGGCCTAGTGTGGGCCCTGGCCAGTGTCCAGCCAGAGAGGCCTTGGACAGCAGCTCTTGGCCAGAGCCCTGGGGGGGAGGTTAGAGCCTTGGACTTTGAGACCCAGCCCACGCTGTTTGTGCTGGTGACCTTTATCTCTCCAACTGGTTACTTGTCTGCCCCTTCCCTCCCTCTGCACCACGAACTTTGCAAGGGCAAAGCTGGGTTGAGGCCTGGGACCTGGGATGAGCAGGAGGAGAGGGTATGGTCCTTCTGGACCACTGTGGAAGCCCCTCCACCGCTCTGCACAGGGATACTCTGTCCTCATTTGCCAAGTGGGAGCACTGAGGCCACATGTTCGACCCCTGAAGGGTCCTGTGTGTGTCCGTGGAGTCCTGGGCACACCTGCTTCCACCAGGCAGTGCAAGGCCACCCCAAGGGACAGCTGTCTCCCTAGCTCAGCTTTCCCGAGCTATTCTTAGCCATTGCCAGGGCGAGGCTCCCCCCAGTCCTGGGAAGTCACCTGCTCCGCTTCCCACAGCTCCTATCACAGACAAGGAGCCGCCTACCAAGTGCCACCCGGGTAGCTGCCTGAGGACCCATCCCCTGATCCGGCCGGGGAGCAGGGGCCTCGCTTCCCGTGGAGAGGAAGTTCCTGCTGCTTAGCGGGTGCCCACTGCGTGCTGGCCTCGAGGCTGCGGCAGTCCGCTCTCCTGCCTCTCCTGTCCCGGGGCGTCCACTAGCAAGCAGCCCGTTGCACAGCGAGGAAACCGAGGCACGCAGAGGCGCTAGTGCGCCGCGGCCCACCCGACCGTGGGCTGGACCGCCCGGCCTCCGCTCCCCCGCCCGGCGCGGGCGCCCGGCTGGGCTACCTCTGGAGGCGGCGGCGGCCGCCAGCGCGTGCATGTAGGGGGTCTCCCAGCGCTCCATCACTGGCTTGCCCAGGATGCGCAGGTGCGTGTCCGCCGGGTCGTAGGTCGCCGGCGCCGCGCGCCACGCGGCGCCACAGTCCTCTCCCGGCATGAAAATCGGGCTGTCGGCGGGGCGGCTCATGCTGCACCGCGCGGACGCGTCTCTGCGCGAGGCGGGCTGCGGGGCTGCGGGACGGCGGGGCCGGGAGCGGCTGGGCCTCGGGCCAGGACGCGCCTGCCCAGCGGGCGGGGCCCTGGGGGCGGGGCCTGCTGGGCGGAGGGGGCGCGCCCGGCGGAGCCCTTGCGGCCTCTGGCGGCCGCTCTGCGAAGGCCACCGCGGCGCGCGCTGCCCTGGGCCTCCCTGGCCCCGGAAGCCAGCCCTGCTCCAGCGGCCTCCGGGCCCCACCTTGCTACTCGCGTGCCTCCCTTTCCCCTTCTCCCACCGCCGCATAAGGTCAGGGCGCTTCTCAGGGGCACCGGGATTGAACAAAGTTCTGGGTGCTGTTGGAAAAGTGGCTGGAGTGTTTGAAATCATTCACTCTCCGCAACGTGCTGCAAGGGTTATGGACCGGGAAACGGCGGCTGCCGCAAGCAAAAGTGGAAGCCAGGAGAGTGGAGGTGGGTCGCTCGGGACTGGAACCCTCAGCTCCCAGGCCACTGGAACCCTCAGCTCCCCTCTAATGAGCTTAGGTCACACCTCCGTTTGCCGCGGTCACGTGAGACCCCAGAATCTCCATGCGGGAAAGGCCTCCAGTTCAGGCCATCACCCAATCCTGGCTCTGTCCCTCGTGCCTGCACTGCTGCGGTCACTCCCCCGCCCCAGCCCCAAGTGAGGCAGGCATCCCTGCAGGCGTCTCCTTGCTGCGGGGGATGCTGAGACCTTGCCCCAGTAAAGCAGCCCCTTAGGGTCTGCTTCCCTGGAACCCCACACCAGGCCAGGTTGGCTTGCTGGCTGTGATACATGACTTCCTCTTTCCCAGCCAAAACTGGAGCCACCTCAGGGGTCCCAAGCTCTATCCCTGCTCAGTACTTTGCACAGCTCCACAGGTGGGCCTGTCCTCATCACATGAGGAAACAGGCAAGGAGAGTCTGAGGGCTCAGGGTGCTGCACAGCCAGTCCCAGCAACGGCTGCGTGCCAGGCCTCTGCCCTGCACCTGCCAGGCGGCTCTCTGCTACAGCCTGCCCAGGCCCTAGGCCTCCTCCCCCAGCAGCCTAAGGAGCTGTGTCCCTCTGCCTGCCTCCGCAGATAGTCTTCACTCTGTCCACTTGATGGGCCATCTGATGGGATCTGGCACTCAGAGCTTGACGAGCACCTCGTGTGTGTTAGGTCTCATGGGGTCTGAGCGTGATGGCAGGCAGGGTGTGGGACCCACGCTGGGTTCCCTGGTTGTCCTCTCCTCCTCCATCCTGTCTGGGCTCCCACTCCCAGCTGCCAGTCTATGATGGGCACCTTGGCCGGTGTCCCAGCGGCCTTGGGCTGCCCACGGGCCATGGAGGAACCTGCTGCCGTGTATGTGTCCTGCATAAACAGATGGTACTCACTACATGTTGCCCAGCTCGAGAGCGCACAGGCGAGGAGGAGGAGGAGGCAGAACACGTGTCGGCTACTGCTAAGGAAGCACCCGAACAGCAGGGCAGCGTCTGCGGTCAGGGACGCAGGTGTGGCTGAGCAGGGTCCTTGCTCCACAGTCCCTCCCAAGGTTGGAACCAGCGTGGTCAGTGCTGCGGCCTCATGTGAAGCCTCAGCTGGGATGTACCTGCTGCCAAGCTCACCTATGGTCATCTCACGATGCAGTTTCTTTTGGGCTCCTGTACAGGGTCTCGCCGCATGACAACTTGCCTCATCAGAGCCAGCAGAGGGAAGGAGGTTTCCCTCAAGATGGAAGTCAGAATCTTTCTCTGGGTGAGGGGGAACCTCCCAGTGGTGGCCCAGGGTAGATGCATTCCCCTGGCAGCTCAGCCAAGTGGCTTCCCTTCACGCTTCAGCCTTCCCTACTGGGTGGCCGTTCCTGCCTTTCCCCATGTTACAGGCGTGCGCCACCACTGCGAGCTGGGCGTGGTGGCACACGCCTGTAATCCAAGCGACTTGGGAGGCTGAGTCAGGAGGATCGCGAGTTCAAAGCCAGCCTCAGCAACTTAGCGAGGCCCTAAGCAACTCAGTGAGACCCTGTCTCTAAATAAAGTACAAAATAGGGCTGGGGATGTGGCTCAGTGGCCGAGTGTCCCTGAGTTCAATCCCTGGTTCCAAAAAAAAAAAAAACAAAGGTCACTGCAAGACGTCACTGCGTGTTCCTGGGAGCCTAGGGTGTGCCCTTGTCCAAGCTCTGCAGCCTATAAACCGAGACCCTGGCATGGCAGGTGGCTTCCAGGGGCTCTCATGCACTGAGCTGTACCCCCTGCCCTTTTATTTTGGGACAGGTCTTGCTAAGCTGCCCAGTCTGGCCTCCAGTATGTGATCCTCCTGCCTCAGACCTGCGAGTTGCTGGGATGATGGGTGTGTGCATGGCACTCTCCTGCTCGGCACCTTCCTAAGGGTCACAGTGAATCG
This sequence comes from Glaucomys volans, assembly GCA_020662805.1. NCBI lineage: Eukaryota > Metazoa > Chordata > Mammalia > Rodentia > Sciuridae > Glaucomys > Glaucomys volans. The sequence goes on from JAJEJO010047197.1 coordinate 43,375, forward strand.
GTGTCACAGGGGATAGGGGCTGGTGTGACTTGACTCTGGGATCATAGTTTTATTATTTTTTAAGCAAATTTTGTGTGTGTGTGTGTGTGTGTGTGTGGAGGGGTAGGGTGCTGAGCACGAGCCCAGGCCTTGCACATGCTAGCTAAGTGCTCCGGCACTGCGATACATCCCAGCCCTAGAACCATGACTTTAAAAGAATAAAAAAGGAAAAATACTTATTTTCTTTCTTTTATTTTATTTTTTATTTTTATTTTTTTGGAACCAGGGATTGAACTCAGGGACACTCGGCCACTGAGCCACATCCCAGCCCTATTTTGTATTTTATTTAGAGACAGGGTCTCACTGAGTTGCTTAGGGCCTCGCTAAGTTGCTGAGGCTGGCTTTGAACTTGCGATCCTCCTGCCTCAGCCTCCCAAGTCACTTGGATTACAGGTGTGCGCCACCGCGCCTGGCTAAAATTCCTGTGTTTTTAAGTTCTACTGGCACAAGGCCACAACTCGGACCTACACATCTGTGGGGTGCTTTTCAAGTCCAAGTTCACAGTGGAGCCACTGCCTCCCAGGCATTATGGCCTACAAAACTAAACGTGCTTGCTGTCTGGGTTGGGTGTGGCTCAGGGTGCAGCCCTTGCTTAGGACGCACAGGCGTGTCCCCCCCCAGTCCCTCTCAGACACACACGCTGCTGTTTCTGCCGGGCTTGCCGATGCCTGCTAGAGAGAGGTGAGCGGCACTGTCCACCACATCACGCAGCTCCCCATGCAAGCTCTGAGCTGCATGCAGGGCACCAACCGCAAACCATGAGCGGGGCAGGCCAGTGCCACGCCAGTGCCACCACCCTGGGAGCTCATCACCTACTGCGCTGGACTGTAAGGGTCAGCCAACACCACAGCTGCAGGGTGCCCCTGTACAATGAGGAATAAGATCCCAGGCGCCTGCCTACACAGACAGCTGCTTCATCAGGCAACATCCAGCCACCTTAGCTCTTCTTTGCACGGAGTAACAGCACATAGAGTTACGCATGATCATACACGACAGGCAACATCACTCAACTCTCTGTGTAATGCTGTTATGTGTAATAGAGGGATCGGGCACGTATTAGCTGTAGAGGGCCGGAGATGCTCACGGCATTGCTATTCACAATGGCCACAAGGTTTAAACAACCCAAATGCACATCAACTGATGAATGGATACACAGGATGTGTCCACTCAGTATGGAATATTATTCAGACATGAAAAGGCCACTTGCTACAATGTGGATGCACATTGAAGACCTTGTGCTCAATGAGAGCCAGACCCTAACCCTAACCCACTGCAGGCTCAGTCGCAGGAAGTCCCTAGAGTCATGAGATCCACAGAGACAGCAAGTAGCATGGTGGGTGTCAGGGGCCAAGCTGGGCGTGGTGGCACACACCTGTCATCCCAGCCTCTTGGAAGGCTAAGGCAGGAGAATCACAAGTTCAAAGCTAGCCTCAGCAACCTAGTGAAACTCTGACATCAGATAAAAAGGGCTGGGTTTGTAGCTCAGTGGTAGAGTCGCTGGTTTCAATCCCCAGTAATGCAAAAAGGCAGGGGGCGGGAATAAGTGTGCATTGTGACTTCCACATACTCATTTTGAAAGCAAATTCAGAGAAGTGTCCAAATACCCATTTCATTGCTGCGCCTGCCCTGGAGTAGGAGGGAGGAAATGCGTGGGGTGGAGGGAGCACGCTCTTCCACTGTTTTTTTCTTCTGGCGTCCTGGAGATTGACCCAGGCCTCATGAGTGCAAAGCACATGCTGCCCTTGGGCCACTGCCCAGCCCTCTGCTTCATTTTTAAAAAAAAATCTTTAAGCAAATGTGGCAAAAACTTAACGTTTTCATTTCATTTCAGTGGAAGACACATGGCTGTTATTTTATTCTCACATAGGCGTCTACACACTTAAAAATAAAAATATATTATTTTAAGCAGTGTGTGCCTGGCTTCCTCCTTTCAGCCACATCCTGTGCACTGTATCTGTTCTCCTGGCTACTGAGGAATGGACGGGTGGGCTGTGGGCATCTCCGTCTACACAATTGGCTCGCGTCTGAGGGGCAGATTCCTTGCCAGGGAGTTGTCCAGTCTCTATAGTGTGGAAGGTCAATGCCCTCAGTTCCTTCTCACGGTGTCACCATACCATGACATGGCGGCCCGATCCCAGGAATTTGCCTCTCTACGCCTTCCACCTCCCATCCTCAATGAGAGCCTGACCCCTTTCAAAACTTGGAACCAGGGATTGAACTCAGGGACACTCAGCCACTGAGCCACATCCCCAGCCCTATTTTGTATTTTATTTAGAGACAGGGTCTCACTGAGTTGCTTAGGGCCTCGCTGAGTTGCTGAGGCTGGCTTTGAACTCGCGATCCTCCTGACTCAGCCTCCCAAGTCGCTTGGATTACAGGCGTGCGCCACCACGCCCGGCCCAAAACTGCTAATTTTTTGACTTCCAAAATATTACAGTACAGTATAATCCCTGAGAGGAGGAGAGCCACCTGGGGCTGCTTGTCGCTTCTGCTGGGCTTGTTTCCCTGTGGCTGGGGACCAATGACCATTACTGTCTTTCAGAGGCTGCTGAGAGCAACACAAACTTACTGCTTTGAAAGCAGTAAGGTGGGCAATATGAGGTGTCCCCCCACACTAGGCAAGTGTGACTCTGGGCCACTGCCACTGGGCCACATTCCCAGTCTTTTTGCTTGCTATTTTGAGATGGTCTAAGTTGCCTTGAACTAGACATCCTCCTGCCTAAGCCTCCTATCGTTTGGATGATAGGCATGTGCCACTTTGCCAGGTCCTTCTGTGTAAATTTGCTTAATTTCTTGATGATAAGTATATTAAACTATCAGGTTATCAGTGGGCCTTGAGACAGTGGGGAAAATCACGAGGCAGCAGCACGTAGAACCGTGTAACAAAACCATACATGTCATCTATCCATTCTGGTCTGCGTAGACTGGGGTTTCTCCACCTCCTGCTGACAAGGTGTGGGGTGTCGTTCTATGTGGTGGCGCAATCCTGTGCATTGTAGGGCGTGGAGCAGCAACTCTGGTCTTCACCCTCCAACTTGTGACAACGGAAACGGTATCTTCAGCCACTGCCAAATGTCCCGCGGGGGGCAAAATCGCCCTGATGAGAAGAAGCACCAGCAGACAATCAAAGGCTAAAGTACTGTTTGGCGGGGTGGATACTATTTTTTCCCAATCGTGGAATTTACCCTTTGCTTTGATCCCAGTCAGGCCCATGAGTGATCTTGCGCAAGTGACTCAGCCTTTGTGCCACTCAGTATCCTCTTCTGCGAAACGGGGTCACGAAGAGAGGCCACGGCACAGCACTTGCGCACGGCAGGCGCCATGTACCGCCCGAAGGGCGCGAATCCGGGCTTTATCCACAGGGGCCACCAAGCGCGCACAGCAATTGCAAGCGGACTTGAGGAAGCTGCAACTGCGCCTGCGCGCGCACGCCGCGTACGCGCACGCCCGCACGTGGCCCGGCTCGCGCGCCCTGTCCTGGAGGCGGGGCCAACGCAAGGACTCTCCTTCCCAGCGTGCTCTGCGGTCACCCCGGAGCCCCAGAGCAGGAAGCGTGACCAGCGCCGTCCCAGAGTGCGCAGGCGCGGGCCCTTGCGCGGCCCGCACGCAAGCGCGGCGCACCCCTGGCCCCGCCCCCGGAGGCCCCGTGCGGGAGCGCGCCCGGGCGTGCGCAGGGCGGCGGCGCGGCGGCGCGGGGACGCGCGGTGACCGTTGGCGCTGAGGGGAGGAGGCAGCAGCCGCCGCCGCCGCCGCCGCCGCCGTTGCGCAGATCCGGGCCGCGGCTGTGGGGAGGGCGACGGAGCGGGTGACCTTCCGGAGGCGGGGGCAGGCCGGGAGGCCCGGGGACGCCGAGCGCCGCCGCCGCCATGAACAACTCGGGCGCCGACGAGATCGGGTGAGGACGGGCGGGCCG
>JAJEJO010047198.1:0-10420 GCA_020662805.1 Glaucomys volans
GAAAGAGAAAGAAAGAAAGAAAGAAAGAGAAAGAAAGAAAGAAAGAAAGAAAGAAAGAAAGAAAGAAAGAAAGAAAGAAAGAAAGAAAGAAAGAAGAAAGAGAGAGAGAGAGGAAGGAAGGAAGGAAGGAAGGAAGGAAGGAAGGAAGGAAGGAAGGAAGGGTGGGTTTGGTAGAGCACTTGCCTAGCATGTGTGATGCCATGGGTTCAATCCTCAGCACTGAAAAACAAAAACAAACAAACAAACAAACAAATTTAAGCCCTAACTCACAATATGTTAGTATTATAAGGTTGGAAAGGTGGGGCCCCTTGATGGAATTAATGCCTTCTCAAGATCAGACTCCAGAACTGCCCTCTACCCCAGTCTACCATGTGAGCACAAAGCGAGAATATATCTGTCTCCAAGCCAGGAAGAGATTCCACACCAGAAGTCAACCATGCTGGCACCCTGATCTTGGACTTTCAGCTTCTAGAACTATAGGAAAATAATGCATTTAAAATCACCTTGTCCATGGCATTTCTTTACAATAGTCAGACTGACTAATTCAGTTTGACTAATAAGACAGTCTTACAACTAAAGTATCAAATGTCAGAATTTTTCAGTGAATTATAAGAAACTTTCTAATAAGGCTGAGACTTTATTCATTGACATGTGATTGCATTCACTGTATTAATTGTAGTCACAGGCTATAATCCAAACCAGATGTCTTCTAGATGAATCATAAAATTACCATCTCTGAGCTGGATAAGAATGTAGGAGTCATTTGATTCATCTTCCCATATGGCTGGTGAGGTCACTGGGGTCCTGGTGGTTCAGAAGTTCAGCTTAAGCCAGCTAGCTGGAGCCCAGGTTTCCCCTTCTGCAGCCAGTGTTTGCATGACACAATGCCTCGGTGGACAGCATCAGTCACAGGGTTGGTGAAATTGTGGAGATGAATTAGCCCAAATCAGAGCTTAAAGAAAGAATGCCGAAATGTCCTTTCCTAAACTATATTTATGTGTGTGTGAGAAAACATTCTGTAGCAGCATTAGCTTGTTTCCACTGTTACTTGACATTTTTTATAAAGGACCTAAAGTTCCCCTAGAGCTCTGCTCCCCTCCTGCAGAGTGGGTGAGTTGGAGTCACCTACGTTTCTCAATAGACAGCATTTATTGTGTCTTCCATTTAAATAGTCTGTTAGATCATTTGGTGTATTTGGGGTTGTTCTTCTTCATTTCTTTCCTCTCTTCCTGCTCCTTCTCAAAATGGCCTTTAGTCTGTGTGTCTGTGTAGTTGTGTGCTGTCCTGTGGTGCCCAATCTGGCCCTTGACCTGTGTGTGCTGAGCTGTGCCTCGACCTGGCTCTGCTTTGGGTGCACAGCTAAGATAATCTGCTCTAGCCCAGGCCTCCACTAGTCCAACAATTCTTTCCGTTTCAGTAGCTCCTGTCCCTTCACTGAGGAATGTGGGAAACTCTGGATCCTCTTGTCTAGGGATGGGCACAGTGTGGCTTTTGGGCCAAGTTTTTGGCCATGGTTGTTTTTGTATATAAACTTTTATATGACCAGGCATGTTCACTTATGCATGGGCTATGGCTGCTTTCATGCTATAACAAAGGTACTGAATCACTGTTATGCAGACTTTCTTGTCCACAAAGCCAAAAATATTTACTATCAAGCCCTTTACAGAAAAAGTTTGCTGACCATGACTCTAAACCAGCAGTGTTCAATAGAGTTTTCTGTATTGTGCAGTACAGTGGCCCCCAGGCACATATAGTTACTGAATACCTGAATTGTGGCCAGTGCAACTAAGGAACAAAATTTTAAATTTTGTTATAGCTAATTTAAGTAGATATAGTGTTTATGGCTTCCATATTGGGCAGTGCAGCTCTATGCACTCTGAACAAGCCTTGGGAAGCCAGGAATTCTATCTCAGCATCTTTTCTCTGGCTTTTTCCATTGACTTCTGTATCATGGCTCCTGGGATATGTTGTCTGTATGCAAGGTTTTATACCAGAATTATTATGCCTTTCTTCATATAGACCAGTGGAAACATGCTATTAGTTCCTGATGTTCCAGATTCTTCCATTTCCATCAGATACTTCTAACCCCAAGGTTTGATGCAGCGATAGGATGCAAAGAACCAGCTCTGTGCCATTCTTACTTTTTGCACAGTCCCTTGGGTTTGGGCCTGCAGACATTTCCTCCTTTCTCATGTAGCTGAAACTTCTCTTATAATATGCTGTATTTTCCTCCCTCTTGAGATAACATCGATTTTTTTCCCTTCCTAGGACTATCAGATGGATGAGGTGCAGAGATAGAAACCAGCTTAACTGGAAGGGAGGTCCATCATATTGACATTCCAAAATACTGTTCTTGATAGGATTGCTACATTAACTCGATTTATGTGTGGTTAAAAGCTTAACTATTTTCAGATTCACTGCACAGTTGTTGAGTGCCAGATATGTTTCAAGTGCTCAGTCCGTTGCTAGAAAGGACCCAGTCTGCTCCTCCCCTATTTTCTGCCCACCCCAAGGTGACAAATAGAGTTTCACAATCAACTTTAACCCTCTTTGAGCAGTTGTAGAGGGAATATTTGCAATAGAAGCACAGACTTTTCTTGAATAATTTATATTTTTTGAGCTATTACCTTTTCTGGAAAGCCTTTCCTGACCACCTCATTTAGACCCACTTCACTCACCCACCCTCTGCAGCACCCCATCCTTATTCCCTGCTTCATTTTTCTCTACAGACTTTGTCACCAAACTTCATGATTATTTGATTAATTCATTTCCTGTCTCCCCTTTAGAATACAAGAGCAGGAATTCTCCCTTATTAGGGATCTAATTCTCTGAGAATTAGAGAATAAGGGATCTCCTTATTAGGAGTGAAGGGATCCCATCTGTGAATGGGATCTGTTGTTACATATTTGTTCATGCATACACTATAACTCTAATTTGATCAATATCACTCCCCATCACTTCCCTCCTCCCTTCCTACCTCCCATCTCTTGGTGCCTTTCCTCTAATGATCTCCCTTTGATTTTCATGATATCTGGCCTCCAACTTTCTTTCCCTTTTTCCTCTCTAGCTTCACATATGAGAGAAAACGTTCAACCCTGACTTTCTGAGTTCGACTTATTTTGCCTAAGATAATGGTCTCTAGTTCCACCCATTTTCCTGCAAATGCCAAATTCCATTTTTCTTTATGACTGAGTAAAACTCCATTGTGTATGTATACCACATTTTCTTTATCCATTCATCCATTGATGGACACTTAGGCCAGTTCCGTAGCTTGGCTATCGTGAATTGTGTTGCTATAAACATAAGTATGCATCTATCACTGTAGTATGATGACTTTAATTCTTCAGGATAAATATCAAGGAGTGGTATAGCTGGGTCATATGGTGGTTCCATGTAAAGTCTTTTGAGGAAACCTCCATACTGATTTCTATTGTGGTTGTACTAATATGCAATCCCATCAACAGTATAAAAGTGTTCCTTTTCCTCCACATCATCTCCAGCACTTAATATTATTTATATTCTTTTTTTTCCTTCTTTATTTCTCTAGCTTTATTGAGGTCTGATCGACAAATCAAAACTTGTATATATTTAAGGTGTTCTACATGGTGGTTTTTTTTTTTTTGGTTCATTGTACACAAATGGGGAATATTATTTATAATCTTGATGACTACCATTCTGATTTGTGTGAGATGGAAGCTCAGTGTAGTTTTGATTTGCAATTTCCTAATTGCTAATGATGTTGAACATTTTTTCATGTATTTGTTGGTCATTTGTATTTCTTCTTTTGAGAAGTATCTGTTTAATGTGGTTTTCATTTTTAAATAAAATAATTAGGCTTACATTTATATTTGGAATTAACTGGAATGTTTTCAAATTATTTTGCACCTTAGCAACGTTAAGTTGTAATGTGTCTTAAATTAGTATTCTGTTTTAGAAAATAAAAAGGGTCTAGCAAATAAAATTTCTGGACTTAAATGAAATAATAGATAATATTATGTTGTACTATATATTATAAATAATATATTACAAATAACATAAATAATACATATTATAAAGAATTTTATATAAGTAATATCTATAACATAAACCATAATGTATTCTGAAGTTGTAAAACATTGTTACTATCATCAGCAGCAATCTGCAGAATCCTTGAAATAAAGTTTTCTTTTTTATCTTGCCAATTGTATGAAATTATTTAAGAATTGGAAATGGCCTAACATTTAGTTACTTAATGAAAATAGCATAGATTTCCCATTCTGTTGAAGTGATAGAAATCTCTACAACCTCATCAGATGGAAAGTAATAGCTTTATAATGCAGGAGAGAGGAAAAAGAGGAATCAATTAAATTGTTCTTGCTATAGTAATTACAGATTGTGTGGTGCTGGTTTTGTTTAAGAGAATTTGAATGGGATTTTACACGAAGGCATACTTAATATCAGGGTAGTTAACCTGAGGACAAATAAGTCTTGATAAGTTCCTGGTTATTTTCTTGCCACAGAGAATTACCTGAACACACTTTTTTCAATGAGCTCCTGATTTTATGTAAATGAGCAAAGTCTGCAATACCAAGAGCCCAAATCCAAAGCAAATTTTTGAGAGTTATCAGCATTAAAAATAGAAATAAAGTTACTTCCACTTTACGTTTTGTTTGAATATAACAGAGATGGGAGTAGGGGGAAGAAGTGGCCAGTTCAAGCATGTTGTTCAATTTCTTGGAGCCTTAGTTCCATCATCTGTGAAAAGCAGCAGATAGATGGTCGAGGATCACAAACTCAGGTGCTTACAGCAGCCTGGAATCCATCCAGCTGAAACTTGACTTCTAGGGCTAGGACAATGAAGAGTTACTGAGGGCTATGATGAACTAGAACATGCATGGCCTTCCTTAAAGAATCACATTCAAAATTTTACAATTCTTTGCTGTCCTGGGTTTGATCAGTAGACCTCTGTCTTTCTGCTTCTGGAATGAATGATTGTCAAGATATAATTAGACACAGTCCATGAATCCAGATCTTTTCTTTTGGGAAACTGATTTTGATGTCCATCTGTGCAAAGTATTGATTTAGTGCCTCTCAACTCCAAATTCACCCTTTTTGTTTGCTCTGGGAAAATTAAGCTGGGCCCTTTACTTTTCCTTTGCCAGTTGACACAGTGTCAAAGCCAAGCCAGTAGATGGTGCTGTAGAGACAATGCAGAAGAAAACGGTTTGTTTTCTGATTTGAGGAAGCTCTCGGCAGGCTCCTGAAGTATGGGAAGCTTCTACAGTGCTTAGCTTCTAGAGTGACCAGCTTCTCCAGCATCCAGCTCCTACAACATGAAATATCCAGCTCCCACCATGTGCACAGCTTTCCTAGTGCCTAGTTCTTACAGTGCACTATGGCTAGTAGCTTCCCTGGAACCCTTGGGGCACTTATGTAGGAGAATTCTCCCTTGAGACACATCCCTTTACACAGCTTTCCCTGACACCTTACATGGAAGATTTCCAACAAGCTCACTGCCTGGCATCAGTGACTTCTTTGTCATTCTGTAAACCACAGCCATAACCCCCAACAATGTCTTAGTTAGTTCAGACAGCTATAACTAAGTACCATAGACAAGTTGGCTTGTAATCAACAGAAATTTATTTCTCCCACTTCTGGAAGCTAGAAGTCAAGATCATGGCACCAGCATGATAGGGTTCTGGTAAGGACTCTCTTCCAGGTTGAACACTGCTGGCTTTTGTTGCATCCTCACAGGGCAGACAGAGTTGGAGAACTCTTTCGGCATTAATCACAATCGTGATGGTTCCACCTTCATTACCTAGTCACCTCCCAAAGACCCCACCAAACAATGTCTTGATTTTAGCTTGGGAGAAGGAACTCTGTCTCAAATAGTCTCTCTCAGCCTGAGAGGGAGTGGCTGTTTCTTATATTGCTATTTCTGTATTTAGAGTTCTCTTCATTTCTTGCTAGGCAATTCCTTGTTACTCAAATCTATTCTTATAGATAACAACTCATTATATTAAACTTTTCCTGTTCAAATTACCATGTGGATTCTGTCTCATGAATGGGTTCAAAATGAATTATCCTGGATCTTTCAACTGTTGTCCCATTTATGTTGGTGTCATTTAGATGGAACATCCCCACCCATTCCAGTTAAGCCATCTCTATCCATCCCTACCCAGAAATCACACAAGCATTATAATGTGTTTATCCACTTTCATTTAATAAACATAATACCTCTGCTGGTGGGTCTGCAAATTGGTGCAACCACTCTGGAAAGCAGTATGGAAATTCCTCAGAAAACTTGGAATGGAACCACCATTTGACCTAGTTATCCCACGCCTTGGTTTATACCAAAAGGACTTAAAATCAGCATACTATAGTGATGCAGCTATATCAATGTTTATAGCAGTTCAATTCACAATAGCTAAACTATGGAACCAAACTAGATGCCCTTCAACTGATGAATGGATAAAGAAATTGTGATATATATACACAATCTATTCTTATAGATAACAACTCATTATATTAAACTTTTACCTAGTCACCTCCCAAAGGCCCCACCATTAAAGAAGAATGAAATTATGGCATTTGCCAGTAAATGATGGAGCTGGAGAATATCATGCCAAGTGAAATAAGCAAATCCCAAAGAACCAAAGGCCAAATGTTTTCTCTGATATGCAGATGCTAATTCATAATAAGGGGATATCTAAGGAAGAATACAGGTACTTTAGATTAGACAGAGAGCAGTGAAGGAAGGGGAGGGGATTTGGGGATAGGAATGATAGTGGGATGAATCATACATTATTACCTTGTGTGCATATATGATTATAGGACCAATGTAACTCTACATCATGTACAACCAGAAGAATGAGAAGTTATACTCCATTTATGTATGATGTGTCACAGTGCATTCTACCATCATGTATAGCTATAACAAATAAAAAAATAAAGTTCATTTATTTAAAAATAAAAAAAAAATAAACGTGATACCTAGGAACATAAAAAGTTACAGGGTTTCATCATGACTGAACAGCCAATTAATTATGGAGCTGAAACCAGAACCCTGGTATACTGACCCCCAGTCCAGTACTCTTTCTTCTCAGCCACATTGATTCTTCACCAAAATAATTAAGCAACCTTTCTACATGGCCTTACAATACTCCAACTATAAAAATTTGACCATAGGTGTGCTTCTCAGGTTGAGAGAGAGGGGTTGCGGAAAGTGTGGAATTTAACAATAGAGAGATATGGACTATTACAACCTGGGGGATTTGGGATAAATTGACTAATGTTGTAAAATGAAAATATCTACATTTATAAGGTTGTCATGAAGAAGAAACAAGTTCACATATATGAAGCCCCTATCATCATTAGACAGACTCAGGGAATAAGACCAAAAGGTGATTAAATCCCATCAAACCCACTCAGGTTCACTCAATCATTTTCCCCCACTCACACATTCCTGCCACAAACATTTTAAGGAAAAAAAACTTTTAAAGGGTCCCCCCCATCCCAATATTTTTTCCCTTACCTCTCACTATTTCTACTTTCCAACTGCAAGTTTGGGTCTTGCAGAATAATGTGGAATAAGTTTGAGGAAATCAGTCATCAAGAGAGCTGGTGACTTCCATGCTACTTTACTCATTCTTTGATTGTGTGATCTGTGTGGACAGATGGAAAGCCAGATGTACTCAGAACATACCACAAGAGCCATTTTCCTGTCTGTCAGGCACCACTGGCATAGGGACATACAGTCATCTTCTGTGACTAAAGTCTGACTCCCTGGGGCTTAGATCCACACAGTCACGTGAAGGTCCCTGGCCTAAGCCCACCAACTCTCCTGGAATCTCCCTTTTGTAACTCTCTTATTGGATTAAGAGATTTGGGTTCAATGAACCATAGTTACACAGCATTTCACATTTATTTATTTGCATGTTCCACGGAGTGTGCAAAGATAATAAATGATATTAAGGTAATGATTGACATCCTTTCTTGTATACTTATAAACCAGGTAGCTAATATACATTGTCTTGTTTTATCTTCCCAACCCTCCTGGGTAGAAATTACTGTTATTTTCACTTTACATAAAATAACAAAAGCAAAACTGAAGTGTGGAAAGATGATGAGCTACCCAATGACACATGGTCTGGTTGGCTTAAAACACATTGATGTTTTTGTGTGAGATTTGTTAGTCTGCCATTTTGAAACAAAACAGCATTCCTACTCCATGGTAGAATTGTGCCTACTATTTCCTACTGCTTCCAGAGCCAGGAGCATGGCCTTGTTACAGCTCTTTTCCATTTCTCTACACACTGATTATACTCCAGAACAATGCATCATTTGCTGTATTGTTGGCCTATCTTTCTATCTTGATGCTCTACTCTCTTCAAGCTTATTAAAGCCATAGCTCTCTTTCTTTGCTAGCTCAGCTCAGATCAAAACTGGCTAAACTTTGAAAATAGTTTTTACTCCTAGAAATGGAATTATGACTTTTACCAAAAAAACAGGCTATTTTGCCCATCAAACTGTGCCCTCATTAGTGTGGGAATGAAGAACGGATTAAAGCAAAGAAGTAGAGGATTAGAACTTGTTTGGAACATCTCTATTTCTTGTTTCCCTGACCTTCTTCTCACCCCAACTGACTCCAAAGAGAGGAAGGAAAAGATGTCCAAAACCTCAAGTTGTTAAAAAAATCTTGTAGCATTTGAAAAGAATTCATTTGATGACATTTATATTTAGATATCATAAAATAAAATTTAATGTTTAAAATTGTAGTGTGTCCTATTCTAAATGTTGATTTGCAGTCTTGTTACATAATCAGATGAATTACAGACATAAGATTCAAGAGTTACCAGCAAAATAAAGGAATAGACACATTCTCATAAATTAAATTGCAGAATATAGCAGAAATGTATGAAATGCTGAGTTTGGAAAAATATAATCATAAGCTCAAACACTGCCTTTGTCAATTCTTTAGGGCTTAACCAAGATAGAGGCTATTTTTAATGTTTAACAAAATTCGATGCTATTTTCAAGAAGATCTTGTGCCCTGGACTGTATTCTTTGTATTGAATGTGATTCTTTTCTCTCAGAACCAGGTCAGTTTAAAAAAATTCCCTTTCTACTTTTTTTTTTTTTTTTGCAGTGTTACCTTTGCTTATTAAACAAAGCCTGTGCAGCAGCATGGCACATTGAGCCACATGGACAATTTTCTTAACAAGCAGAAGGAGTGTTTTGTAAAGATTAACACATGTGAGTTTTGAGGAATGAAAGGAAAGCAAGTTTCAGAAATGAAGATTGTAAGTTCATGAGTCAATGTTATCATGAGCTGGGGATCGAGCTTGGACTAGGCCTTCATGCCAAGGTGCTGGGGTTTCGCAAGACAGGTACACATGATTCTGACCTGCAGAAGGTGGTGGTTGGACTTTAAATCCCTGCATTAAGCTAGGACCTTGGAAATTCTGTACCTTCAATGAAAGAGGATTAAGTATCCCAATGACTAGTCTTGAAGTACAAAGAAAATCTGTTTCTGTCAGCCACTGTGGGTAGAATAACAGTCTCTAGTGAGTAACTGATATAAAGTGCCATGTGTGGTTGTAAAATGACAATTCATGCTGCCCACATGATGCTGAAAATTTCAAAAAAGACATCAATGCAGAGTTGGTCCTGTATTGAAGACATCCTTGGAAACTGTGGCAGAAGCAAATATAAAGGCACTGACTAGGGCAGTTTTTATAAACCAGTGTATACTAGATATAAAAACACATATGGGCTTGAAAATCAAATTATAGGTAAAACAAGGAAATCATCCTAATAAGAAAAATCAGAAGAAACAGGAAGATTAACAACCCCAAGAACTTGGCATAATTAACCAATCTGGAAAAAAGTTATAAAATATCTATGTTTAAGAAGATTACACAGAGAGACAATGGAATAGAAACTTGTGCAAGAAATAGGACACAACTTAAAAAGAATAGGCACATTTGAGAAAGTAACAACATATCTAAAAATGAAAAAAAATTCATTGAAATAAAAATTTCAAAGGATGGTGTATAAGTTTCTATTGGTACTGCAATGCTGCTTCCATAGGAGCAGAGAGACATGCCACAAGCGTTTCTTACCCACGTGCCTGGGGTCAACTGCAGCTGGCTAGATGGATTTGCTGTCCTGGCCTGGGCCTGCTCACTTATTGGAGCTCTGGTGGCTATTGACTGATTTAGGCTGGCCTCAGCTGGTGTGACTGTAGTGACTGGGCTTTGTTCTGTCTGGGCATGTTTTTTTTTTTTTTATTTACTTATTGATTCATTGAACACAAATGGAGTACGGCTATTGTTTCACTGGTTGTACACAAAGTAGAGTCACACCATCTGTGCGTTCATACATGTACGCAGGGCAATGGTATCTGTCACACTTTCTGTTATTGTTTTTACCCCCCACC
>JAJEJO010047199.1:0-11652 GCA_020662805.1 Glaucomys volans
AAAAAAAAAAAAAATTCACAATTCCTTACAAAAGTCTTTGCAGAAGTGGCCCCTTGGCTGTCACTCTTTGTCGTTACAAATATCCAGCTTCTGCTGTTGAGTGCCATCCCCTGGTGTTGCATCAGGATCTTAAAATCCCCATTGCTCTCAGCGAGTCAAGTGCTAGGACGGTGCCTCCTTCCTACTGGGGAAAGCATCACCAAACTTCCTGGTGATACTGGTGTCCCTCACACCTGTGTATTCTTGATGGCCCTGATGAACGTGATTCCTCTAGCCACCTGTGGGTGGGGCATAATGCTCCGGTGGTGTTCTGGTCTAACATGCATTTCAGTATGCCACTTTGTCCTCTAATGTCTGACGTAGAAATTCAGGTATTTCAGCTTACCCTTCAAGTGCCACCAATTTCCCAGGCATTGAGGAGCCACCCTGGCAGCCATGCTGTACCATCCCCTGGTCCTTGTATGATAGTAGGTCCTTAATCAGTTCTCCTGTATGCAGTCTTACATTCCAGTTTACCTGATAGAGCAGTTTTCTCAGAATGACAAGTTCAGAAATCAAGAAACAGAGCAATTAAAGTATAGATCACTTATTTTAAATGCCTGACAAGGGAAGGAATTGATAGCCAAAGGGAGAATCTTATTATTTGTTAATTGCTTTCATTTTTGTTGAGCGCTCTTGGGTTTTTATTGTTATGGCTCATTATTGTTTTACTGGAAGATAGAGCATATTGATACCGGTCTGGTGGAGATTAGCAACAGGTTCCTGTTCCCCCGTGTTGCAGAATGAACACCTGAGAAATGCAGAGGCAAGCGTAGAGAGGAAGTTTTATTTAAGAAAGTGGTAGAGCCGGGCATGGTGGCGCACGCCTGTAATTCCAGCATTTGGGAGGCTGAGGCAGGAGGATTGCGAGTTCAAAGCCAGCCTCAGCAATTTAGCAAGGCCCTAAGCAACTCAGTGAGACCCTGTCTCTAAATAAAATACAAAATAGGGCTGGGGATGTGGTTCAGTGGTCGAGTGCCCCTGGGTTAAATCCCCAGTACCAAAAAAAAAAAAAAAAAAAAGAGTGGCAGAGAAGGGCTCCCCTGAAGGGGAAGGGGCCTCAGAGCCAAAAACCCATGGGAGGGGGTGCAACTTGCTTTCTTATAGACCCCAGAAACTCCTTCTTTAATTGTTGTCTTCTCTTTCTTCCCCACATCTGTGACTGGGAGCAGGGGTGCAGAGGGAAATTAATTGTTAGCAACCCAGAGTGCCAAGGAGCATGGTCTCTTGGAGGCTAACCATTAGCAAGTCATTGTTCTCTCTTTAATAATCTGCCATCACCCCGACCCCCTCTCTTTGGATTGAACCCAGGGGTGTTTAACCTCTGAACCACATCCCCCACCCTTTTTGTTTTATTTTGAGACAGAGGCTTGCTTAGGACCTCACTAAGTTGCTGAGGCTGGCTTTGAACTTGGGATCCTCCTTCCTCAGCCTCCTGACCTGCTGGGATTACAGGGGTGCACTGTGAGTCCAGCAGTCATCACCCTCTCGACCTCCACCATTCATTATCTACACTGACTGCCTGACCTCTGCCCCATCTCAATATGTGAGAGTTTTCTTTTTTGTTTTGTTTTTTTGCAGTGCTGGGGATTGAACCCAGGGCCTTGTGCTTGCAAGGCAAACACTCTACCAACTGAGCTACATCCCCAGCCCAATATGTGAGAGTTTTGAGGAGGCTCTGAGGAGAGTGCAAAGCCAGAGCTGCTGGGAAACATTATATAATTCAGAACTAGAGGAATCAGTTGAACCGTCCATTAGAGAAGCAAATACCCAGGCCACGATGAGTCAGCTATGCTAAGTCATAGAAATGAAAAGTATGTAAACATCGGATGGAGTCAGGTGGAACAGCCAAAGTCCATGCCAAACAGGTGTTCTGCAGCAGACATGGTTTGGGAGAGGCCCTAGGCAAGGGCCAGATAAACACCCGGGCAGGGCAGAAGTGGCCAGAAGGCACAGGGGTTTCCCCAGGGGTTGAACCTGCCTAGCAACAGGGTTCCCTGGACAGAATGGAACTGGAAGATATGAAATGGTAAGACCAGAGAGTGGCTGAGGGCCACATCCCTCTTTGAGGAAAAGTTTAGACTCTGGTTTTTTCGTTTGTTTGTTTTTTGTTTTTTGTTTTTGCGGTGCTGGGGATTGAAGCCAGGGCCTTGTGCTTGCAAGGTAGACTCTGTTTTGATGTGTTGAAATGAGGAATTTCAGGCTGCGAAACTGCCCTGGTCACACTAGTCTGAGAGCAGAGGAAATGGATGTAGGAATCTAGAGGTGGGGTTGACTTGGCAATGAGAGCCTGATGTGCACCAGCTGGCCCCCGGGGAGTTTTGCAGCCCTGTGTAACCTCCTTCCACGTTGGATGTCAAATAGGACTGATATGCGTGATATTATCAAAACAACAGTGGATTGAACCCAGGGGCGCTTAACCACCAAGCCACATCCCCAGGCCTTTTAAAAATATTTTACTTACACACACACACACACATTTTATTTTTTGCTATTTTGCTTAGAGACAAGGTCTCATTAAGTTGCTTAGGGCCTCACTAAGTTGCTGAGGCTGGCTTTGAACTTGTGATCCTCCTGCCTTAGCCTCCTGAACCACTGGGATTACAAGCATGCCTTGCACCTGGCAACAGTGTGACTTTCAAAAACCACCGTGGTTCCTTTTTTTCTTTCTCTTTTCTTTGCCCTGGGGGAGCCAATTGTCAGGTTGTGTGGACACCCAAGCTGCTGCACGGAGAGGTCTGCGTGGCAAGGTACTAAGTCCTCCCTCTGACAGCCAGCACTGAGTGGCTCAGCATGTGGCTTTCAGCCCCACTGAAGACATCACATGACAGTAGCCTTCAGGAGAAACTCTGAGGCAATCACCAGGCTCCGCCACCCAGCAGAAACTGCAAGAGATAAGAATGTTTATCCCTTTAAGCCCTTTAGTGTGTGGACTGCTGGAGGATACTGGGTAGGTGACCATGTTCACAGGGGGACTGGGAAAACCAAGTGCAGAGAGCCAACAAGAAGGAGCAGGAATGACAACAGGTGCCAGGTTGTGTGGGGCTAGAGAGCTAAGGGGACCCCGTCAGGGCAGGGCTGGGCCCAGCAGGCAAAGAAGGGCTAGCAGCAGCTAGGTGACCTTTCATGGCTTGGCCTCTTCCTTGAATTTTATTCCATCTGGAATAGATAGGATGGAAGCTGTGCCCTCCACTGGAATGCACTGGGTGGCATGCTAATGGGACCACCAAGCCCTGAACACCTACTGTGTATTACATTCTTTAAATAATATATATACTTAAACAAAATGTGGCCTGTGCATAAAATGGACTATCATTTAGCCACAGAAAGGAATGAAGTACTGACTCATGAACTTGAAAACATAGTGAGTGAAAGAAGCAAACTTAGAGACGTGTGTTCATGATTCCATTTATAGGAAATGTCCAGAATAAGCAAATCCATGGAGCCATAAAATAGTTGCTAATAGCCAAGAGGAGAATAGAGAGACTGCTGATGTGTATGGGCTTTGTGAGCAGGGATAAAAGTGCACTAAAATTAGATTGTGGTGTTAGTTGTACAACCTTGTGAACATACTGAAACCACCAAACTCTACACTTTAAAATGTTAAATTTTATGGAATGAAAATTATATCTGTTAAAAACAATAATGAGAGCCGGGCGCAGTGGCACAGGCCTGTAATCCCAGCACTTGGGAGGCTGAGGCAGGAGGATTGCGAGTTCAAAGCCAGCCTCAGCAACTTAGCGAGGCCCTAAGCAACTCAGTGAGACCCTGTCTCTAAATAAAATACAAAATAGGGCTGGGGATGTGGCTCAGTGGTGAAGTGCCTCTGGGTTCAATCCCCAGTACCAAAAAAATAAAAAAATAAAAGTAAAATAATAATAATAATAATAATAATAATAATGGCTGAACACATATGATAACCAATGTGCCCAACACTATTCTACAAGCTTTGTGTACATCATTCACTTAACTTACATAACCAATAGATGTACCAGGTAAGCACTATTTTTCTATCATTTTATTTGTACAGAGGAGAAAATGGAGGCCCAGAGAGGTTAAATGACTTGTTTAGGTAACACAGCTGAAGCAAGTGGTAGAGCCAAGAAATGAGCCCTCCAGTCTAACGCTGAGGCTCCATGCTCACTTACTGTGTTCACATACTTTTTACATGCTTCTTGCTTACACAAGGTCCAAGATGCATCTAAATCAGTGAGGAGAGTTTCATTATCTTTATTTACAGAAAATAAGAAATCAGAGAGGTTAATGCACTGGACGCAGCAGAGGTAAGATCCAAACTCCAAAGCACACAAGCTGAAGTGGCCCTCAGTCCTTGCTGGCAGCTGGCTTCAGCCTGGCCATCCCAGGATTCCTCTCCTCAGCAGGTGGCCAACTAGGGCATTCCTCTCAGGGCTCCATGGCCTGGAATGCCTGATGTTTTTCCTGTTTACATCTTGTGTTTATATGCCTTTCTGACTTCTTTCCACCAAGTAAACAATTACATTAGCCTTCAGAACTCGAAAATGACTTCTCATGGTATCCTCACGTACAGGAGGCCACTCAGTTTTGCTGCTGTTGTTTTGGTTCTGGGAATTGAACACGGGCGCTTTACCAAGCCACATCTCCTGTGCTTTGTATTTTTCATTTTGTGACAGGGTCTCACTAAGTTCTTAGAATCTCGCTAAACTGCTGAGGCTATCCTCAAACTTGGAATTCTCCTGCTTCAGCCTCCTGAGTCTCTGGGATTACAGGCATGCACCACCATGCCAAGCTTGTAAATCACTTTCTAAAAAACAGTGAAATGTTAATAAATGTTGTGTCTTAGAAATGTGTGTAGTCTACATTTTCTTCATTTTAATTCTCAGTATCTTCCAAAATTCTCATAGTGAATATGTAGTACTTCTACAATAGCATAACAACAACAACATCATTTTAAAATAATTGAAAAATGAGCCGGGTGCGGTGGCGCACGCCTGTAATCCCAGCACTTGGGAGGCTGAGGCAGGAGGATCGCGAGTTCAAAGCCAGCCTCAGCAACTTAGCGAGGCCCTAAGCAACTCAGTGAGACCCTGTCTCTAAATAAAATACAAAATAGGGCTGGGGAGGTGGCTCAGTGGTCAAGTGCCCCTGGGTTCAATCCCCAGTACTACAAAAAAAATAATAATAAAATAATTAAAAAAAAAATAAAATAATTGAAAAATGTATTTCTTCAAGGAGTTTATTTTTGAAGGCTGAATCCAGGAACCATTCTTTTTTTAATTTTTAATTTTTATTTTTTCTAATTAATTATACATTGCAGCAGAATGCATTTGTATTCATGGAGCACAAATTTTCATTTCTCTGGTTGTACGTGATGTGGAGTCACACCGTTCATGCAATCAAACCCATACCCAGAGTAATGATGTCCATCTCATTCCACCATCTTTCCCACTTTCTCACTCCCCTCTGCCCAATCCAAAGTTCCTTCATTCTTCCCTTGCCCACACCCACTATGGATCAGCATCCACACATCAGAGAAAACATTCAGCCTTTCGTTTTCTGGGCTTGGCTTATTTCACTTAGCATGATATTCTCCAGCTCCATCCATTTACCTGCAAATGCCATCATTTTATTCTCCTTTAACGCTAATATCTCCTTGTGTATATACACCACATTTTCTTTATCCCTTCATCTGTTGAAGGGCATCCAGGTTGGTTCCACAGTTTAGCTACTGTGAATCGAGCTGCTATAAACATTGCTGTGGCTGTGTCAGTGTGGTATGCTGATTTTAAGTCCTTTGGGTATAGACTGAGGTGTGGGATAGCTGGGTCAAATGGTGGCCAGGAACCACTCTTGCACTTGCTTAGAATTATCCATTAGTCATCCTTTCCCCATATAGCTTGCTAAGAGGAAGTGGCATAAAATTTGGTTTCTCAGACATTCCTTTTGATTGGAAGAGTGAACATTTAGAACCTAGTGAACAAAAGAAGGAAAAAAAAAACAGCACTCAGAACCAACGAATAGAGTTACCAAGGTCTGTAGGAGAAAGGCAGAGAGTTCTTCTCATGAGACCTTTTTTTTCCTCTTAAGGAAAATCAACCTTACTGAGGAATGCCAAAACTTTTTTTCTACGCCTTATATATGTGAAGCATGTGTTCTGCTACTGGACTACTTCCTTAGCCCCTGCCTAGACTTCTTCACGTCTCAGCATTTCCTCAGCAGTTCATGACCCTGGTGAAGGACAGGGGCATGGTTTCCAGTGGCTTCTGAGGCATTAACATCACTGTGCATCAAGGTGAAACTGGAGATTCAGTGACTCAAGAACATTACTGACCTCGGAGCTGGACTACCTGTAAAACAAACAACCAGATCTCACGAGATGAATTTTACATATCATAAAACTCACTTTTTTAGATTTTGAGATTAATGAGTCAATGATCTTTAATAAATTGACACAGTCATACAACCATCACAATCTGGATGATTGTTTTTAAAATAATTTCTCAGAAACTACTGATCTATTGTTACTACAACATATGGCGAGTTCCAGCTTTGTCTCTTACCCGAGCAATCAGCTTCTGTGTGCCTATGTTGATATGTGTTTGAGGGTGGGTGATTCTCAGAGCTGAAGTTGGGAGGACTCGCATGTCAAGTACACTCAATGCCATATTCTGTCCTTCATAATACAGCTACAGTTCAAAAACCCTATATCAGGGTTCAGAGATGTAAAACAATTCCCCAACCTGCTGGGAGTCAGTGATCACTCCAAGTAACTTAGTAAACTCAACAGGGTGTTTCTGGCATTATCAGCAACACTGCCTTTAACCCGGTGAGAGGGCCCTTCTCGGAGCTCTGCACTGTGAGTAAACCCTAACCCAGTACATAGAGTCCACGGGGCTGAGAAGTTCTTGAAAATTCGTGCACCCCCATCAGTCATGCCATGATGCTCTGCATTCCCTGCCCATAGAATCTCAACCCCGATTCCATACCTGAGCAGGTCTCTCCTCTGGGTCTACCCTCCCTTTAGGTCAATCAGAGAGTGACAGCACAAGGAATTGGGTGACGAGGCCTTGGATTTGTGGGCTGTGTCTACACACATGCACAAAGCCCTCATGATATGAGAGAGAGAAGAGTTGTGGGCAGAGGCTCAGGGCTGGCTCTCTCTGCACTGCCACATCCAGCAGAGAATTCTGAGGAGTCTGAGAATTCGGAATCGGAGCCTGAGCTTCTTCATGGTGGAATATCTGCAAGGTAGAAGGATAAAACATTTTATTTAACAATCTGTTAAGCTGACTTAAACTTTTTCAGTATTTAGACATATGGTATGTGGTTCTTCCTTGTCTGGTTTCATTTATGTGAACTATGCAGCATAGGCAGATCCATAGAGGCAGAAAAATAGATTAGTGGTTGTCAGAGTCTAGGGAGAGGGCAAAATTATGAGTGACTGCTGATGGACAGTGGGGTTCCTTGGTGAGGTGATGAAAATGTTCTGGAATTCAATCGTGGTAATGGATGCACAACATTGTGAATGTACAAAAGCCACTGAATTATATACTTTTAAAAGGGTGAGTCTTGTGATTATTTTAATGAATCTCAATTAAGCTGTCACGAAAGAATATAGAACAATCTGCTGTAAAGACAAGTTTATTTGTTTTAAATTTAACTGAAGCCTGGCACATGCCTGTAATCCTAGCAACTCAGGAGGCTGAGGTAGGAGGATTGCAAGTTCAAGGCCAGCCTCAGAAATTTAGGGAGGCCCCAAGCAATTTACTGAGAACCTGCCTCAAAATAATAAAATAAAATAAAAAGGGGGTAGTGATATGGTTCAGTAGTAAAGTGCCCTGGGATTCAATCCCCAGTTTCAAAAAATAAAAAATAAATTAAAAATCAATAAATTTAACCAAAAATATGGATATTTCTGAAAATTGGAACCAAAAGAATTATAAACACAGTGCTGGTAAATTTCGTGCATGTCTGAAGTCTCTCTGTACCTTTCTGTGCCTCTGTATATCCTCATTTGTGTATATACAAAAGTATAATTTTCAGTGAATTAAGTAATCATTCATTCTTTTTTTTTTTTTTTTGGCAGTGCTAGGGATTGAACCCAGGGCCTTGTGCTTGCAAGGCAGGCACTCTACCAACTGAGCTCTATCCCCAGCCCTCGTTCTTAAACTGATTGAGGGAGTGAGAGGAAGGACCGAGGCTGGTGCAGGAGCAGTAAGCAAAAGACTCTAAGAAATCATACTTACCTTCCATGAGTTTGTGGTATACTTGAATTTCCATAGGACTGGTTATTCAGGGATTACTTTCCCACACCCAAGTTAATAGTCACCCTTGTTGTTAGTTAACTGATAATACCTTAGTCCCTTAATCTGTTAATTTGTATGTGTGTGCAAGCTAGGGATTGACTCCAGTGGGCTCCTTATGACTGAATTACATTCCCATTCCCCCACCTTTTTTTTTTTTGGTACTGGATATTGAACCCAGAGGTGCTTTACCACTAAGCCACATCCCCCAGCCCTTTTTATTTATTTTTTTAAATTTTGAGACAGGGTCTCACTAAATTGCTGAGGCTGGCCTCAAACTTGAGCTCCTCCTGACAGCCTCCCTAGTGACTGGGATTACAGGTCTGCACCACTATGTGAGGCTAGTTTAATCTGTTAATTCTGAGACGTTCCCTGGATATCTTCTAAGGTGCCTGCCAGCTCCAGCATTCCACGATTTGGTGATTTGTGAAGACTATCTTTGCAGACGTGCTAACGAGGTTCAGGAGTGAGATACATTTTTATTTTATTTTTTGGATTGGGAACTGAACACAGGGACACTTTATCACGGAACCACATCCCCAGCCCTTTTTATTTTTTATTTTATGATAGGGTCTCGCTCAATTGCTTCAGGCTTTGCTAAACTGCTGAGGCTGGATTTGAACCCGCGATCCTCCTGCCTCAGCCTCCAGAGCCGCTGGGGTTACAGGCGTGTCCCACGGCGCACGGCCAGGAGTCAGATAAAGTTGACACTCAGCAAATATTTATCACAGTCCCTTACTGCGTGGGGGCGTATCTAAGCAGATAAGAAACGATTTTGATTCCACTTCCGCGTCCAAACGTCAACCCCCTCGGTTCAGATTCGCTCACCAGCAGGAGACACCGACAGGGTGTCAGTGCCCGGGGTTGCTACGGAGCCCAAATCCAAAACGGAAGTGGTACCCGGAAATACTTTTCCCAGGGAACTTGCCTTTGGAAAAGAAATGCCCTTCTAATTAGTCCTTTCCTAAAGTAAATTCATAAGTAGACACACAGACAAACTCGCTGTCAGCACAAAGAACGTCGCTCTCCTCCCAGGAGAGGAACTTCCACTCTTCCAGCGGCGGAAGTGGTACGGAACCAAGTAGCGGAAGTCCCTGGTTCTCCGACGAGCTCTTCTCGCAAAAGGACCAGCCGCCCGGCGGGGTTGCCGTGGAGACCGAGCGGGCTGTGTGGATGCGGCGCCCAGCGGAGGCGCGGCCTTTAGTATCTATCCACAGAGAGGGCTCACAGGACCGACGCCAAGATGGTTAGTGGTTTGATAGTGAAGGGGTCCCGGGCTGGAGGTCAGAGACTCCCAGCACACTGGGGGCAAGTCCAGGTGTGTCAGCACAGGCTGATCCCTAGGACCTCCCTGCGTTCCCACGGGGGGCGGGAGGGGCGCAAACCCAGATACCTTGATGCTCTCCTCCCTCCTGCTTCTCCGTTCCCCACGCCTGCGCTGCACGTGGGAAGGAAAGCAGAGCAAGGGGAGGCCGAGGTGGCAGAAGCTGCGTGGAAGCGTCTCCAGTGGATAAAGAAGTTGGGAGTAGCTGTTGGGTTCAAGAACAGAGTGATGGCCCTTTTAGGAAAATGCAGGGCTTCAAAAGGGATTTGAACAGACTTCCCTGGCGTTTGCTGTTAAGGATTTGACTTGTAAATCCTGGAGCTGTCACTCTCAGTTTAAAACGGACCTTCGAAATTGGACCATTCGGTTGTCTTTGTTGTTCCTTTGACAGATGCTTTCAAGGGCCAAACCTGCCGTAGGCGGGGAACTACCGCACTCCGACAAAAGAAAGAAGAAAGGTAGGAAGATTCCAAAACTAGAGGAGCTGCTTTCACTGCGAGATTTCACTGGCGCTATTACCCTATTGGAGGTAACGTCCAAAGAAGGTTGTTTCTTGATTTGGTAAATACCAGACTATAGGCAAATGTTCAGGTGAATGCTGTTTATTAGTTGTTGTAACAGGTGGATTCATTATGGGGTTTCTTCAAGGTAGAACCTAGTAAATTTGGTAAGTTGCAGATTCCAAGTTAATTATGAACCTGACTAAAGATGAACTTAAAAAAGCTTATTTCTTTTTTTAAATTTTTTTTAGTTGGCAATAGGCCTTTATTTTATTTATTTATATGCGGTGCTACAAATCGAACCCAGTGCCTTGCACATGCTAGGCAAGCACTCTACCAGCGAGCTACAACCCCAGCCCAACAACTTATTTCTTAAGGGCCACTTTGATTGTGTCTAGTTTCACAGATAGTATATTCAACCTAAAAACGTGCAATGATACTTAATACAGTTTCATTTCTCACACTGTTTATCCTAACTCCTGGGCAATTTATGATGGATTTCTATTATGTAATGAAATTTTGATCCATTTTAAACAATTTACGTTTATTTAAAAAAAATATTATATCCCCAGAAAGCCTTTCAAATCTCTGTAGCAGTAGTGCTGAGCCCCACCCCCTGCACACACACACACACACACACACACACACACACACAGTGCTGGAGATTGATTCAGCAATCCAGCATAAGCTCTACCAGTGAGCTACACTCCCAGCTCCAGTAGTTTTCACCTTTTAATATATATTGGAAATACCCAGAGTAGTTACCGAAATGTGTGTCTTCCCTGACTCTTGCATTAGCAATTCTGATTCTTTAGGTCTGCATTGGTTCTCAGGAAGTTGCATTTTAGGTAAGTTGTCTAAGCACTTATAATGTAGATGGTCCATGGAGACTGTACTTTGAGAAACTGTTTTGTGAGATGCTAGAGTGCAGGGTATAACAGAAGATGAAGAGTTTGATCAGCATGTCTGGTTGTGTGGTGCTGCAATCATTTCTCTAAAACACATGTTATATAGCCAGGCATGGTGGCGCATGCCTGTAATCCAAGCAACTTGGGAGGCTGAGTCAGGAGGATCATGAGTTCAAAGCCAGCCTCAGCAACTTAGCGAGGCCCTAAGCAACTCAGTGAGACCCTGTCTCTAAATAAAATACAAAATAGGGCTGGGGATGTGGCTCAGTGGCCGAGTGTCCCTGAGTTCAATCCCTGGTTCCAAAAAATAAAAATAAAAAATAAAAAAAATAAATAAAACACATGTTATAGCAACAGAAAACAGATTAAAATGTTGGTGCTCCCCAGGGAGATTCTCCATCTCCTTTGGGAGAGTCAGCCCCACCCCATCCCTTCCCCTCCCTATAGCCCCACCCTAATCCCTTCCCCTGCCCTATAAAAGTTGTCAACAAAAGAACTAATGCAGGATTTCCCAGCATCCCGGTTTTAGGTGTAAGGGCAATTGTCGCTAGTCAGCTAAAATAAAGGCTTCTTTTGGCTTTACGTGATCCGCTTGGATG
>JAJEJO010047203.1:388-43459 GCA_020662805.1 Glaucomys volans
AATTCTGCCTATCCAAGAACATGGGAGATCTTTCCATCTTCTCAGATTCTCTTTAACTTCTTTCTTTAGTGTTCTGTAGTTCTCATTTTAGAGGTCTTTCACTTCTTTTATTAGATTGATTCCAAAGTATTTTATTTTATTTGAGGTTTATTTTAAAATAGCTAGAAGAAAGGATTTTTGATGTTCTAAGACAAAAATGACTTGAAAATTTGAGGCATAGGATATGCTAATTATCTTGCTTTGATCATCACACATGTAGCAAAGTATAACACTGGACCCCATAAATAGGTATAATTTCTATGCATCAATTAAAATATGAAAAAGCCACAATTCACTGGGTTAATGAATCAGATGACAGAATTTCGTTTCCTCAGCAGTAACTAGAAAGTAAGAATTTTAAATCTTGAAGAGAGCCACAGAGAAGAACGTCCAAATTCCGCATGTAATTTCTACACAAATTTCTTTCTCATCCCTGAATTATATGTCCTACACATCTACCAGACAGAGTATGAGCAAACCAACTAAGGCTAAAAAACACAACAGAGATTTCATCTCATAGGTAGCAGTTGAAATCTCTATCACAATAAGAGAGTTTGGAATTTGAGTTCACTACCCACTTAAAGAAATATCACAGAAGCCATAATCTATAAATGTTATCATTAGTAATGTCCAAGATGCAATTTTAAATTACCAGACAACAGATATAAAATTCACAGGATAAGTGTATTCAGGGAAATGAAGGAAAACATGCTCACAAGAAATAGGAAAAAAGAAATTTCAACAGACAAGTATAAATCATGCTTTAAACAAACAACTAAACATTCTAGAACTGAAGAACATAATAATGGAGTTTAAATTCACTTAATAGATTAGAAATGACAGAAAAAAGGTCAGTAAATTCAGAGGCAGATCATTAGAAATTTTCTAATATATTTAGTTACCTATAGGTTGATAGCAAATGTATTTATGTAGATATGAAGTCCTCAATAGATAGAATAATACAGAAAAAATGTCTGAGAACTTTCACAATATAAAGGACACTATATTCTTTCCCAAAATTGTTTTGCTATTGTATTTCTTTGGCGTTTCCACATAAAGTTTAGAAATATGTTATCTACATGTTAAAAAATCTTGTCGGGGTCTTGGTAGGAATTGAGTTAAACCAGTGTATCAATCTGGAGAGAATCAACATCATTATTAAAATAAAACTTTCAATCAACTGATATGTTATATCTTTCCATTTATTTAGCCCTTCTCTGATTTCTTTCATCAGTGTTGTGTCATTCTCAGCATATAATCCCTGTATATTTGTTGTTAAATTTATACATTTTAAACTAATGTAAACAATATTATGTTTCAAATTCAGCTCTTAAATGTTCATTGCAAGTCTATAAAACTACAACTGATTTTTTGTTTGTGAATCTTGTATTCTGTGACCTTGCTGAAGTAACTTGCTAATTGTATTTCTTTTTGTAGGTTCTTCTACCTACATAGACAATGATGTCATCTGCAAATAGGAACAGTTTTACTATTTTTCTCCACAAACTTCATGCCTTTAAATTTCCTTTCCTTGACTCATTTTGTTTTCTATGATTTCCAGTACTATGTTGAATAAAAATGGTGAGGAAAGGTATCTTGCCCTTAATCTTAGAGGTAAAATATTGAGTATTTCACCATTAAGTATTATATTCGCTTTAGGATTTTCATAGATTTTTGTAAACTCGAGGAAATTTCTCACTATTCCTAATTTTCTGGGGATTTTAAACATCATGAATAGGTGTTGAATTTTGTTAAATTATTGTTCTGTATCAACTGACATAATTATTTGATATATTTCCTTAGCTTGTTAATATGTAGATTACAATGATAATTTTTTAATATTGAACCAACACTGCATTCCTGAAATAAACCCAATTTAGACATGGTATACATTTTTAAATTCATTGTTGGTTATGATCTGTTAATATTTTGCTGAAGAATTTTGGATTGATGCTCATTGGAGAATTTGGTATTTTTTTTTTTTACTTTATCTGCCTTTTTCTGTTATCAGAGTAATACTCGCCTTATAAAATGGGATTGAGATACTCCTCTTCTAACGTCTGGGAGAGATTGTATCAAATTGCTCTTCTTTAAATATTTTCTAATTCTGCAATACAATGATCTGAGCCTGAATATTTCTTTATCAGAAGTTTTTAAATCATGAATTCATTTTCCTTAATAGTTATTGAACTATTCAAATTATTTCACTTGGATTAGTTTTTCTGATAACTCTTAAGGGTTTACCATCATTGCATTTTGTTACTTTTATTTACATGTATTTCTATATCTTTATCTTTCAATTTGGGTCATTTATACTTTCTTAGAAATGTATCGATTCACTCCTGTGTTTCAGGTTTCTCCAGATCTCGTTTACTGATGGTCGTTTGTGTTGGACTAAGTTGTGTAAGTTTGTATGTGTATGTGCACAATTATAGTCTTGATGATTTTGGATCAGTGAAAAAAGATTAGCTAACCTAGTCTGCTATTTGATCAAATATCTCTGTATTTGTTATTCTGTTTCCTTGGTGTCATGGTCTGACCACTTTCTGGTGAAATTAGACCTAACTAAGGCCAATAATAATTGTTGTCTATTTTCTTAAAACCCTTCTGATTCCCCTGGTAGTTAAATTCCCTATGATTTTGTCAACACTATCATTATATTTTTCACATTGTAAGACAATGATGACTTTTCCACATTGATGTCCTCATTAGGCTTTGAACTTCTTGATCCTAGAGATCATGCAATTTAGAGTTTGCAATTTCAATGTGCTCTGTTTAGGTATCAAGGAGGCAATTGATGTATTTATTATGTTGTATGTAACTAGTATGCATAGCATCAATTTTTCTCTTACTATAACTATACAAATGTATATGCTTTAATATTACATTGCAAATTTAAAACAACGTGTTTAAATTTTGTTTTTTTAATCAATGGTGAATAATTTAAACCAGGAAAACAGTGTCCATTAAAGCAATTGTCTCCACCATTTGACCCTGCTATCCCACTCCTTGGCTTATACCCAAAGGACTTAAAATCAGATTGCCTCAGTGATGCAGCCACATCAATGTTCATAGCTGCTCAATTCACAATAGCTAGATTATGGAATCAACCTAGATGCCCTTCAGTAGATGAATGGATAAAGAAACTGTGGTATATATACACAATGGAATATTACTCAGCCATAAAGAAGAATAAAATTATGGTATTTGTAGGTAAATGGATGATGTTGGAAACTCTTATGCTAAGTGAGATCAGCCAATCCCAAAAATCCAAAAGCCGAATGGTCTCTCTGATATATGAATGATGATGCATAATGTGGGGGGGAAAGATGGCAAGAATGAAGGAAAGATAGCTAGCATAGAGGGAAGGGAGGGGTGGGGGTGGGGGGTAAAATTAATAACAATGTGTGACAGATACCATTGCCCTGTGTACATGCATGAATGCACAGATGGTGTGACTCTACTTTGTGTACAACCAGTGAAACAATAGCTGTACTCCATTTGTGTTCAATGATTCAATAAGTAAATAAAAAAAATAAAAAAAAAAAACAATTGTCTTTTTGAAATGTTACTTATTTGTTCATGTAGTACAGGTGTTTAATACTCAGTACAGAGACTTTAGTAAACTACCAAATATATCTGCATAGTGATAACCTTATGACTAGAATTCAGTGTCTGTGTTTTATTTCTTTTTGAACTGCATGCTCTAAATTATGACTTGGAATGAGGCAGTCATTGAGTAATTGGGCATTTGTGAGGGTTGAGGATTCTTCTAAGTCCTGAGACTCAGGTGCACTTCTTATGCAACAATTAACCTCTATGATGGTTTTCGTACTTCTATATTATGTGACCCCTAATATTCAGCCCTACCCATATTATTTCATCTCATTAGATTTGATGGCTGTCACATATGAAAATAAAGCAAATAACCTGTACTAACTGGTAAGAAATTAAATCTGGATTTCTGGAAAGACTGAAACACAAGTTTTGAAACCAAATAATATAGTCAAATAGTGTTGATTTTAATCAGGCAAGAAAGTGGGGGCAACAAGAAGATTTTACACCCTTGCATTAATATGTATGAATTAATAAAACATATAAATTGTACTAGTGACAGTCTTGGAGCAAACAGATATCTTCTGCAGGTTAAAAGATGCTCCTTGTAATAATTTTATAATGTGTATTTATTTAATTTTTATAGTTAGACAAAATATAAACTTTAGTCCAGGAAAGACTCATTTATTTTATGACATAATATGATTTTGAGGAGTTAAAAAGACAAATACTAAGTGTATTGTACTATGTTTATGTTCATTAATAGTATATCTTCACCTTCATCTGATTTAAACATATATAAACTCTGATAAAATAAGATAATAAAGCTAATATCACACAAATGCTTAGAATAACAGAATCAAATTGATACTTCCATAAATTTTAAATTAACAACGCTGTAATAAAATAAAAACCTGCATAGCCTAAGAACCTGGTAGAATAGCTTTTCAGAGCACTCACATTAGCTTCCTGTTCAAGTCTTCAGGTTTGTTAATATTTACCACTGCTGAAGCATAAAGCATCCCAATGAATAAAATGGCATTATTCAGCTCCCCACGCAGTCATCTTCAACAAGGAAACAAATCAATTCAATTTAATAGAAATTAGGGGTATTCTGTTTTAAAAAGATAATATGGAACCTTTATTGAGTTTGTTCTAATTGATATTTATGCTTATAATTCCTCTAGAGAAGCTATTTTGTTAAATTATTATGAAAAGCCGTAGGGTCTAGAGGTATGGTAGAGACTAACTGACTTTGAACGCTGCTGGTTCAGCAATCTATTCAGTGGGTGACCATAGCCACATTCATTGACCTACATGAAACTTGGTTTATTAACGTATGAAAAGGGGTTATAAAAAATCTGACCTTATTGGATTGGATTGCATTGATAGAGAAAGCATTTGATTTGTAGTGAGAAAATTTCTTATCTAATCATTATGTAACCTTGGTAAGTGTAAAGCAGGGAAGAGAGAAGAAAATTAAAACAGAATTGGTTTGTTTATGGGACCTCCCCTCTTAAAATGGTTTATAATTGGTACTGCTCTAAATGTTGCACACATGTTGACTAATTATTCATCTAAAAAAATCTATCAAGTAACTACTACTGTTATCCTGATTTTGCAGAGATTAGGTAACTTCTCCAAGAGCACCCAGGTAGTACATACAACCCAGAGATAGCTGGGGAGGAGCCTGAGGCACTGAATGTACCTAAACTAAGACATGCCTGCAACTAAGAAAAGGATGCTTGACTTGTCAAGATTCTTATAAATATAAGCCAATTTGGGGGGCATCAGAGAAAAAGGAAATAGAAATGGAAAGAGGTATCATTTCTGTATTGTTCACCATACCCAAGTGCCTATGAAATGGCCTAATTATTTGTAGAATGTCTAATATTAGAGACTGCTGAAATAAATGGAAACTTATGGGTTTAGAAGACTTGAAACTGCAAGTGAAATATTAAAATTATCCCAGTGATGTCAAGCTAAAAAAAAAATTCTCACTGAGAGGCAGTTGTCAAGTCAAGCTCCTGATAATCACTGATCTGTGTACTGTCTCTATAATTTTGTCTTATCTAGAATGTGCATAGGAAATGTGTATCCAATTCATATTTAAGTCATAACATTATGTCCCTGTCATTTAATCCTTATATGGACTGCTGTTGTTGCTAGTCTTTATTTCAAATTCTGTACTCATGGGGCTTTCATTAAAAACAAGAATCAAGGATAGATATATTAATAAAGTGGACATTTTCCAAAAGATGTGAACTTAAGAAATGCTAGTAACACTTAGCTTTCTGTAAACAGTAGAACACAAGTTTACTCAATTAACATAATATAGAAGGCAATGTTAGGCTCAGACAGGCCCATGTGGGGAAAAATGTTCACTCGTACATTACTGGTGGAACTGGAAATTGGTGCAAAAATTATGGAAAGCAGTATGGAGCTTCCTCAGAAAACTTGCAATGGAACCACCATTTCATCCAGTTATCCCACTTTTCAGCTTATACCCCCAAAACTTACAATTAGCCTACTACAGTGATGCAGTCACATCGATGTTTATAGAATCTCAATTCAAAATAGCAAAGCTGTGGAACCAATCTAGGTGTCCGTCAACAGATGAATGGATAAAGAAAATGTGGTTTATATACACAATGGAATATTAGTCAGTCATAAAGAAGTATGGAATTATGGCATTAAATGCCAGTAAATGGATGGAAATGGAGGCTATCATGCTAAGTGAAATAAACCAATCCCCCAAACCCAAATGCCAAATATTCTCTCTGATATCTGGATATTGACCCATAACAAGGGAGGGTAGGGAGCAGAAGTATAGAAGTTCATTAGATTAGAAAAATGTGAGTGAAGGGAAGGGAGGGAGATGGGAATAGGAAAGACAGTACAATAAGTTGGACATAGTTTTCTTATGCTCATATATGAATACACCACAAGTGAAACTCCACATCATGTAAAATCACAAGAATTAGATCCTAATTGGAGTGGGTTGCACTCCATATACCTATGATATGTCCAAATGCACCCTACTCTCATGTATATCTAAAAACATCAAACAAAAAAGAAGGTGATGTTATTCAGGATTGCTATATGATTATTCAGAGTGGAAATAAATATATATATAATTATATGTTATATAATTATAGATGTGCCTATTTGTAATAGTTATTTAAAATTTATTAAGGCCTATGGCAATTACTAATGCCACACTGGTATTCTTTAAACTGTCCTGTATAGCTATATTTACCAGCTACACTTAGCTACAATCAATAGTAATTGTCATGCAAGTAATAGGAATATTCTTCTAAACAGAAAAGGAACCTTAGGTCTAATTTTAACAATCAGCACTGCCAACTGGGCGAGGCTGCACATGACAGTAATCCTAGCAACTTGGGAGTCTGAGGAAGGAGGATGAAAGTTCAAGGACAGTCTGGGAAAATCAGTGAGATCCTGTCTCAAAATGAAAATAAGGGATAGGAGGAGATCCCAGGAAAATAGAAGGAATATCAGTAGCATATGAAAAGGAGATAGAAGGGGATGGGAAAAGGGAGGAAATTCCGAATGAAATTGACAAAATTATACTATGTACACATGTGAATATACCACAGTGTATATCTACAAAGCAATGATAAAAATACAATAAATAAATAAATAGAAGGATGACCAGTAAATTAGAGGAAAGAGAACAGGATTAGGGAGGAGAGGAGGGAAAGAGGAAACACTGGCGACTGAAATGGAGCAAATTATATTCCATGCTTATATGATTATATGATTATGTTTAAATGAACCCCAATATTGTGCATAACTATAATGCACTAATAAAAATATAAAACATGGGCTGGAATGGTATGGTTCAGTGGTATAGCATACCTGGGTTCAATTCCCAGCACTACCCAGTATGGTATAGATTCAAAAACTAACTCATACACCTCTAACTTTCAGAGTTCTTAAATTAAGAATTTTTCTCTAACAAGCTAAATTATCACTTTGTCTTCTACAAATATCAGATATATTTTGAAAAAAAAATACTAAATAATAATATAGGGATTAGAGTTTATATTATTTTCTGTGTAAAGTTTTTACTGCTAATAAATAAAGGCAACACTAAAAATGCATGTCTCCTATTCCTTGGACATATTAAGAGCTTAATGAATGTTTTTTCAAAGAATTTCATAAAATATTACCTGCCTGCTTTATGTCTGACATCATTCTATGAAGCAAGGAAACAAAGTTATCTAAAAGATAATCCTTGACATTAAACTTCAGAGGCAGATACATGTATAATGAAGTGGATTAGTCTAGCAACACATACAGAATTCTGACAAAAATGAATTCTTCTGGGATAGGTGTCAGAAGAAACAATAATTGATTGAGGCCTTAGAGCATCACTGCCAGATTTTTGAAGGCTGTATCATAGTTAAAGACCATAATTCTCATACATATTCAGGCTAATTTTAGATCTAAAACATCTCTTTTTTTGGTGCTAGTTGAAGAAAATAGTGATGTACCTTAATTATTTTTTCTTTGTCAGCATACTCAACTTTGCAAGGAAAGCTGACTTATCTTTAATTAGAAGATCCACAATGTTTTTCATTTATCTTCAGTAAAATACACATAATACAAACTATACATCTTCACCGGTTCAAAATATACAGTTCAGTAGTATTAGGTACATTCATGTTGTTGTACAACCAGGATCCAGAACCCTTTTTACCTTTCAAAACTAAAATTTGACACTCATAAAAAATAATCCTCCTCATTCTTCCCTCCTACATGTGCCTGGAATCTACTTCTACATTTTGACTCTACCAGTTTGACTACTTTCAGAACCTCATACAGGTAGAATCATCTAGTATTTACTTTATTCACTTAGCACATGGCCTCAAGGATCATCCATGTTTTAGTATGTGATTGAATTTCCTTTTATTTTATGGCATATACTACATTTTTTATTCATCCATCAATACATACTTGGATTACTTCCACCTTTTGACTCTTATGAGTGATGGTGCTATGAACACAGGTGTGTAAATATCTCTGAGATGCTGCTTTCAATTCTTTTAAGTGTATACCCATCTGTGAAATTGCTACATGAAATTATATTTTATTTTCAGTTTCTGGAGGAATGTCCATAATTTCTCCATGCTAACTACACAATTTTACATTCCTACTAACAGGATACAAAGTTTTCAATTTTTCCCATCTTCACCAACTCTTTTGTATTTTTTTTTTTTTGGAAGTAGCCATCCTAATGGGCACACAATGGTATTTCAGGGTAGTTTTGATTTTCATTTCCATAATTTTTATGATGTTGAGCATTATTTTGTGTGCATGTTGGACATTTGTATATATTCTTTGGGGAAATTTCTATTGAAACTCTGCCCATTTTTTGTTGGCATTTTTGCCTTTTCTAATTGAGTTGTTGTTCTTTGTTTTATACATATTAACCCCTTATCACAAATACAACTTGCGAATATATTCTCCAATTGTCTAGGTTGTCTTCATTGCACTGATTATGTCATTTGATACATGAATTTTTCATTATGCCATAGTCCAATTTATCTCTTTCTCTTTTGTTGTCTGTGCTTTTGGTATCATATCCAAGAAGTCATTGCCAAATTCAATGTCATGAAGCTTTTCCCTTACATGTTTTTCTAAGAACTTTATACATTTACCTCTTATATACAATATTCCATTGTGTATATATACCACAGTTTCTTTATCCATTCATCTGTTGAAGGGCATCTAGGTTGGTTCCACAGTCTAGCTATTGTGAATTGAGCAGCTATGAACAGACCTGTTGCTGAATTACTGATATTTTTGATACAATATTTTTTAAGTGACACATTATAAAAATGGAGAACAGATTAGTGATTCCAGTGCTTAAGGATGTACTGGGGTGCAAGGAAAGTAGACATGGCTATAAAAGAAAAACATGAGAGATCCCTATAGTGATGGAAATAAATGCTTTGTATATTGACTATATCACTATCCTGGTTGTGATATTATGTTATAGTATTGAAAGATATTACCATTGGAAGAAATTGAGTAAATGACATAAAAAGTATTTCTGCTCTCTTTCTTACATTTGCTTATCAGCTTACAATTTTCATAAAATAAAAAGTTTAATTAAAACAAAAGAACAACCAAAAATATGAACATATCACTGATTTGTGCTTCCTAGCATGTACAAGGCCCTGGGTTTGATCTTCAGCACTGAAAATAAACTAAGGGGGTAAATCAAGGCAAGAGCACACAACCAACCTTTTCAATCTCCAGAACAACAGAAAATAATTCACTCATTGATTAGCTATTTAAACTTAATACATTATTTGTTGTGAAGCGTCAAGTTTGACTTACTCTTTTCAGCAACCATAATGAAAAAGGGAAACATGATCTGTTATATAATTTTCAGTACTGGGAACAAAGAAATATGTTTAAAAACTTATCTGAAGATGTATCACATTTCTTAGGATTAGATTTTACAATAAGTAATTTTTACATTGAATCCTAACTAAAAAATTAAAATTTTGGATTGTACACTTACACACACAATGATGAGGTAAGCATCAGATAAGCCATGAATTCTTTTGCCAATACATAGGGTGAGCTGACGAAAACAGAGCTAAAAGGAGGAGAGAGGAAGACTTTCAATGTCTGGATCCAACAGTACCAGAAATTCATTTCTGGACTTCAAAGTTAAGTGAACTAACTGCCTCCCTCTGCTTTTATTATTATTTTTCAGTCCTTTCTCACACTACAAATAAAGTAACTGTGATAACTATATAAAATCTCCTCTAATAAGGATTTAGATAACGCATGTAAAAGTCTCAGAGTAACATATGACATAGGATGAATACCCAGCAAATGTTTGCTATAATAATCTCAAGTTTGTTATGAGTAAATTAGATATTTTCATTATTTAATCCATTCAACTATTTACTGAGTACCTGCTATGTGCATAATTCCAGTTCATGAAATGGTGATTGAAATTCTTCTGAGTCCAGAAGGAGGATTCAACTTTGAGGAAGTGTTTCCTTGTTGTTTTATAAAGGAGGTCAAAGAAGATCAAGGAATGTTTCTTTGGATATTGTTGTGTTTGTATGTGAGACTTGGAAATGAGGCAGCCATTTTACTATTATAAGGGATAATAGCCTGAAGAATTCCTTGAGACAGAAAGGATGTACGTTTTACCTTCCATCAAAGGTACTCAAATCAATACAGAAGTTTCAGAATGGAAATATTCTGCCTTGCTCTCATCTGTTTGCAGAGCACTGAGAAACAATATGTATTTAATTTTCATTCATGGATATTTGAAATAAAATATTTATTTGAGTTTTCATTTAAATGACTTTTTTGTTTTCTTCAACTACAGGAGCAAGGACAAGAACTTGAGATCCATAAAGAAAGCATGATTAATAACCAGGCCTGATGTTGGACTATCTCCACATAGTTCAGGGAAATTCCCTCAGGATAGTTCAGGTTTTATCTATTCCTTTTTCAGTAACTCACTATCAAAGGCAGAATTCTTGATTAAAAATAAAAACGGATTCTGCCTTTAACAAGATCAGAGGTACTAACTGAAAATAATGCCAGGAACATCCAAAGCAAATGAACACTATTTAGATTGTGGCTCATCAGAAAAATATGAATAAAGAAGAGTTCAGTATGTTTATTCCTAACTTTTAAAAAGTTATAATGGAAAATAAAACCATTAAACATAGATCAAATTTAGAGCCCACAGAACACCATCATTTTTTCATCTTAGCTTAGAACACTAAATCAAAAATGACAATTACTTTTGCCTGTGCTTATCTCAAAGACAGACAAATAATGTGACTGGACGTAATCTTATTCACCCTCCTGAATGCAAATCCAAGATTTAGAGATGCTGCTGTGTCTTGTGCATTTGTCTCCCCTTAAGGTGGTAGTCTCTTCAATTTCATAAACTTTTATAATATCTTATATTAATCTCATATCTACATAGGTCAAGTCTATGTACCTAGTTCTTGAGGGTGAGGAAGGAGGATGAAAATGAGGCAGAAAGGAACAAGGCAATCAGTGGGTTACAAAGCCACTTCAAAGTCATCTGAAAAGCTAATTAGAATGTTACTTTCTGATGCCTTTTAGTGCTCTAGCTAAACAAAACATCAAAGAGCAAAGAAATGGGAGGCTATCTTCAGTCAGAGATGGAGGAAAAAACCTCAAAGAAATGATAGCACTTGAACCTTGGAAAAATACGTGGAGTTGCTTAGTATGTAAAAACTTGGGATAAGGTCCTATCTTGTGTCAGGAAACAACTGAAAGGTTATATTTGGTAAAAAAAAATGTGCAAATTTTCAGTCTTTAACAGTTGATATTGAATTGGCTATACATTCAAATCACCTGGGGAGAATTTTTTAAATATAATATCCAATCTGCACCCTAAAGAAGAATACAAGCACACTGGTTTAAATCTTTCAGTGATTCCTAAATGTGGCAAAGATCAAGACTCTGTAATATAAAGAACTCCCTGATCTAGTCTCTACTCTCTCCTCAACACTTATCACCCCCCACTCCTATCACTCACCATACTCCAGACAGATGAACTCTCTCTCTCTTTGCTACAATAAGTTTTTATTTCCCTTCCTTGGAACTTTGCATGTGCTGCTCCCTTTGCAAGAATGTCTTTCCTTCCTTCCTTCACTGGCTAATTACATGAGTCTTTTGGGACTTCAATGTCAGTTCCACTGAAAGCATTCTTAAAACCTGAATCAAATTACATCCTGCTGATAAATACCCATAGAACCCCATTTGTTTTTAGCACATATCACAATCTATGATTATAAATGTATTTATGCAATTGTTGGCTCAAGTCTTTTCTGCCTCTAACTTTAAGAACCATGATAGTGGGAAGTACGTGAGTTTCATGCAGTCTTGTCACAAATTTCTAAAACCATGTCTAGTAGATACTAAGTGTTGAATTAAAACTTGTAATGTGAATTAATGAATTGGATATTTTATAGCCAGGAGACATGAAA
Source organism: Glaucomys volans (assembly GCA_020662805.1). Taxonomy (NCBI): domain Eukaryota; kingdom Metazoa; phylum Chordata; class Mammalia; order Rodentia; family Sciuridae; genus Glaucomys; species Glaucomys volans. The sequence goes on from JAJEJO010047203.1 coordinate 13,015, forward strand.
GTTATCTATTGTAGAATGTACAGGATTGCATAATCAGAGTTGACTTTCATCCTCCCTATAAAAATATTACCAAACCATCAATAATTTCTCTCCCTTGCTTTTTCTTCATAATAGTCATTGTTACTGACATATTTATATGTTTTTATTTTGTTTAATAGCTGTTTCCTTTTGTTAGAATTGAAGTCTTATTTATTTCTAGATCTTAAGTATTCATAACAATACCTGACATTAAATAAATTGTGGTGTATGAGTGTGAGATAGGATAACCAATCATATAGTTTTCTCTGGACCTGACTTGAGATTTGCATTGTTAAAAACATGGAAAATCTAGAAAAACTGGGAAGATTTGGTTATCTTACAATATGAATATGTTAAGAAGTGCTGAGGAATCCAGAGATTGAGCTGGGCCAAAAGGATTTGGAATAAAGCAAGAATGTTCAAAACCATGGAAAATATTAGAATTATATGTATATATGAGTTTTGGGAATTGAGGATTAATTACTATGGGAATAATACACAGGACAGAATAGATTAGAAAACTCTAGAGAGAGAAAAGGTTTTTGATTAATTTTATAATATCCCAAGAAATGGTAAGTGGGACCCAGTCAAGAAAAGAGGACTAAAATACAGAGGGATGCACTGAGAAAGGTAAGCAATGTGAGGAATCCAATTGGTAATGATTGGATTACCAATCATTCCTTCCTTCCAGGAAGGAAGGTCAGGACTGAAGGAGAGATTATTTGATGAGTAACTTCTGCATTCTATGATTGGGCTGGTGAGGGCAGTAAGATTTGGCAGTGTTGCAGAACACAGTATGAAACTCATAGCTCTGAGGCTTGATGATTTATCTGAGCTCTGAAAAATTGGAAGTGTCACACTGGTGATGTTAAAGAGTGACTCAGGTACCTGAGCAAGACTGGATTGAGATTTCCTTAGAGGCATTTATCTTTTTGCAATACATAGGATTCTGAGAAAGATATGCCTGAGTGTGTGGGCTTTTCTCCCTCTGTTTCTGATTTATTCAAGGCAATTTCCCAATACCATCTCTACAACAACTAAAACTCATTTTATGATTTTTTTTTGGCACAAAGAAATGAGGATTGTCTATGTGACTGATATATTCAAGGAAACTTCTGAGAAATGTCTTTTCCAAAGAGGTTATTTGAATAGTTTTAAATGTCCTATTTTTATGCATTGCAATTTCAAACAAGCTCTGTGTGTGTGTGTGTGTGTGTATGTGTGTGTGTGTGAGAGAGAGAGAGAGAGAGAGAGAGAGAGACAGAGAGAGACAGAGAGGGGGGAAAGAGAAAGAGAGAGACAGAATATTTTGATCAATTCACAGTTCTACAATTAGTTTCTCTGATGTTGCTTTCCTTCATTACCAATTGGATTCCTCACAAAATTATGTTTATTTAAGGAAAAATATCTTTCCAAATAAGAACATGGTAATATTTAATAAAGAATCTTAAGAATATATTTATGTATGCATATGTATGTATATACATGTGAAAAGAAAAATGAACAAGATTTGTCACATTTGGCTTTACAAGATCAAATAGATTACCTTATTAACCCCACTATTTCCTTGATTACTCTAGGCTATTTCCCATGTGTTTTGGCAATTCTTTTGAGCAAAGACATGAAGTTCATTTCCCCACTCCTTGATTTTCTGTTATATTACACTACTTTATGGGTCAAGGGAAAGATAACACAGATGTGTCCAAAGGCCAGACATGATCCTTTATGATTGGACTTACTCTCTTGCACTTCTGCCATTACCTTGAGAAAACATGTCTGGGTTAGCCTGCTGATCTCAGGAGAGAAATGAAAGACATGGAACAGAGCTGTTTCAGTTAAATCACAATAGTCAAGCTTAGTGTATATTAACCACCCTACAACCTACGCTCAGACATGAAAGAATGTGAGAAATAATGCTTATAATTATATACCACCAAGATTTTTGTGGCTGGTTGTTACACAGCATATTGTGGTAATAGTTTACTACTCAAGGAAACTAAATATAGGGGTTTTAAGAAGGAGTCAATAAGTTATATCAGCCAAATAAAATGACAAACTCTGGATGTTTAGAATTCATATGAAAGAAAAGAATAAGAAACTATAATTTGGATTTATTTTAATGTATCAAATGCATTTTGCAGAAATGCAAGTAACTTCCAAAATGTATTTCTTGACAGCTTAGAGCATTACAAATTCAATTTATTTGGAGGAAAATGTTATATAAAAGGTTTTTTTTTGAAGGATTTTAATTTTAAGAGAAAATAGGCATGCTAGATTACAAAATGCCTAAGATGGAATTAGAGGCATTTTCCTTTACATATCTTATCTGCTTATCAAGTATATGTCAGCAAATCCCTCTTTCCATCTCAATTAGGAATTTCCTTTTCTTCCTTTCTCTTTCCTCTTGCTTACCTGATCTTACTAGAATGGGAGTACCTTTCCTCCAGTGTCATGAATCCCCAAATAAATCACCTAAGTCTGGTATGTGTCAATAAGAGCCTTAGTGGCAGAAATGGAAGCAGTGATGGTTGGAGGAAGAGATCAGATAGAAAAAAATGAAGGTAAAATTCCCCTTGATTACCAGCCCTCATCTCATTTCACCAGTGCTTATCATTTTTTCTTTTTTATATGATATGCTATGAAAATGGAACACAGAAGTTTTCCCAAAGGCAAACAATGACAGCTCTACATGAATATCCAAGTTACTCACATTTTAAGGACAGAAAAGTACCCAGAGATCCAACATGTGCCCCAATCCAAAGTTGATATGTGTATTCTCTACCACACATAATAAAAGGCTGAACAAGAATGCTATGAGATTTTAGTTTTGTAAGGACAGCTAGTAATCTTTGCCCATACACTCTATAGAGACAATACCATAGCAACTACATTGGTTATGGTTGTTAACTATATAATATGGACAGCAGGAAACACCTTATGCTACAGATCCAGAACATATATAGGTTTCTATTTAAATACAAGCACTATATGAACATGGTAACTGAAATTTTTAAAAGTACAAAATATTTTTCTTATGTCACGAATTCCTGTTTCCATATACATTTTGTTACAGTTGGATAAGACCTTAAGTTCTGAAAATTTGTCAATTGCAATCAAATTTACATGAATGACATCCACATTTATCAAAGTGAATCTCTTCAACTACAGCTATCATCTACTCTACTGCCTCTTATAGCACGAAGCTGAATATCAGTATGTAACTGACATACTCTTTTGACAAAAGCATGTTTCAATGAAAACCTTAAAAACTAAGAAATAGAAAAGATCAGTCCATTTTGCAGGTTCTTGACATATCCATCTTTATATAAACTCTAATCTCAGACTCACCTGTACTCTAAAGTAGGGTTAGAATTCCAGGTTATTATAACTGGTTAGTTGTCTTGCAAAATTATGTGTTTCCAATTCTAAGTTGGTTCTCATTAATTGGGTGAAAATGATTTATTCTTTCTCATCGTGAACTCTATTAGTAAAGTAAAGTAAAGTGAAACCTCCTTATGTATGAGGGAAGAATTTAAAATATGTTATGATGTCATAGAAGACCAGAGACCATAAGTTCCCCGGATTCAGAGACATTATATGCTCTCAAGGATGGTTCTCACACACACAAAAAAGAAATTCTGTTTATAGTTCCTATGAGCAAACTGCTCTCCATGGTAGTAGTTTCTCATGAACTTCTGATTTTTCACAGATTCTCTAACTTGAGTGGATTTTTGCATCAACATCTTGGGTGTATCACAATTTCCAAGATGTTTCAGAAAGGAGGATAGCTCTAAAAGCCTCCTCTATAAATTGTGGATATTCCTTTACTTCTTGGAATTGGGTCTATTCTCCTGGGTACTTGAATCACCTGATATACTTCCCTTGTCACTACTTCCAGAGAAGAGCTCCTTTTAGAGCATTCACTGAGATGGGTAGTGACAGTCACCATGCTATACCAGTCTTACAAGGAATACTTCAAAATCCTCTAGTGTTTCATTTGGAAATGATGGATGACATCATGCAAGATTACATCACTTATTATTGACTTCTCCCTCCCTCTCCTTCCTTGCTCTGTGATACAATGCAGGTCTACTCTCTCTCTAACTTGGGATGAGATGATGAAGACTTCACACTTGCAAATGCCAGATTCCATCATGGTTACAGTTATATTCCTTCACTCATTTGGTTAAAAATACAAACTTGGAAAATTGGAGAACATGGCCCCCACATCTACTTTTCTATGGGACCTGGACCCATCAGATCCCTGATATGGTCACCAACATCAGAGAGTTATCAAGGTAAAGAGATTAGACCTGAGGTACACTGACAATGTTTGGAAACATGCCAAGCTATATGTTAACTTTCAGATTTGGTTATAAATGTACTAAATCAGGAGACTTTTTTGTTCTTCAATATATGCTTATATCTATGCAAATCCATCCATAATTTGACCTTAGAATGTTACCTGGGCTTGGCAGAGAAATAGTGAAGTAAGTCAGAGAATTTATCATTTAAGAAAGAATGGAATTTGTGTGCATAGATCTGGTGCACAAATAATTGTGTATTGATTATAAATGTTTAATAATGAGTAATTTTAATAAATAAATGCTAATCATGTATAAGATCAAAATGTATCATACTACTTCACTTGCCTTCTCATTCTTCCGTTTCAGGCATTTACTGTTTATCCTTAATGCTATCAGTTGTTATTTGAGGTGGGGCATATGTTGGCATTGAGACTGAAGTTTAGACTTACTTGTCAGGATTTGTGATATGGAGTTTTCATATTCTGCAGTGCACACAAACTGAAGTTTCAAATTAGGCAGCTTATTTCTGAAGAGACCCAATGTTCTACTTTGGGAATAAATTAAAGGGTAGAATTATTTATATATCTATATAATCAAAATGTTTCTTCCTTTAAAGAGAGAGTGAGATAGAGATAGAGATATAGAGAGAACTGTGTATGAGTTTCAAATAAATTATAAAATTTAAAATGGAAGGCAATGGGAATATCATCATATATTGAGAGATATGCTGTGTACAGAGGTAGAAATATTCAATTTGTTTATAACTCATTTATACTCATAATTGATCTGTAGATCTATAGGAAAAGAGTTAAGCAAGCAGAAGAATTTACACTCCAGGCAAGACTTCATATTCCAGGCAATAATATTCCCAAACTCCTGGTTTATTTTTATATGTCTTCAAGGTGATTCAGTAGGGTGGTATGCTCTCATGTTCATATTTCCAATAGTTTCCAGATTTTTTTCAAAATTCAAGATCCCCATGTAGTATATTGCATCATTGTCTCAAATGCCTAACCTTTTCCATTATCCAAACCCTTTGCCCTGTGACTTTGCATTTCCCCTTGAGACCCAGTATGTGTATGAGTCTGCAAAGCACAGTCAAAGCCAACTACGAATCCCTGAGAACAAGTGATTGCTATTTAAGCCACTGAGTTTTGGAGTGGAGTCTTCTATAACATCATTGTGGTAATGGTATACAGTGTAGAGCCCCATGAAGATCATCTGGATTTCACAGCTGCTGCTTATATTAGTGATTGAACATCTGTACCTAACATTGAGGCCAATGACCGGTTATGCAACATAAAAGATAAATTCCTGCCTTGATGAACTTTTAATCTACAGGTAGTATCTTTCCTAATCTTAATAAATGCTTACATTAAGGAGGCAGATTTTCTCTGCTATTCCATTGTAATGGCTCATGAATACTGCTGTCTGGTTGTTTTAAATATTTCAATTAGTTATCCACTTTATTATACTTCTGCCCTGAGGCTTAAAGCTAACGGAGTAATTTAAAAGAAAGAAAAAAGACACTAAAACATTTCTCTTGTTAAAGTAGTGATGGAGATCATCATAACTGTGTCAAGGACACTCCTGTCGGATATTTTGAGTTCTAACCATGCAGCCTCAAGGCAGTTGGAGCAACCCTGGGGAGGAAAGCAATTGTCGTACAATGTTCAACAATGGGCAGCTTCTCTTCTAAACTTTTTTACTGCTAGTGTCCATTGTCCAAAAGATTAGTCATTTAAAAACTGACTTGACTTGCTATCTTTGTGACTTCCACATATAATGCTGGTGTTTTTAAATTTCCCAGAATATTTTTCTCAAAATTCAAAATTCATGAGATCAAAAAATTGGGCAGCAATAATAATCAAGATAAAATTGAATTTATTTAGATATAACTTACACAAAATAACAAGTAGAGATTTTAGTTATTCAGTTTTATTGATTTTGATAACTGCATCCATCAATGCAATGACTACATGAACCAAAATACTTCTATCACCACAGAAATTTCCCCTTGGTCCTATTAGAGGCAGTCCTCCCAGAAACTACCACTTTTGATATCAATCAGTAGAGCTTACTTTTGCCTGCTTTTTGCCTTCAGTTGAATGTGGACTCTTTAATGTCTTGTTTCTTTTGTTCAACTTAAATTTTTGTGTCTTCTTTGTATATCTATGCATTGTGTGTTTTAGTAATTTTTACCTCTTATGTTGCTGAGTTAGTACAGTCACAAAAATACTCTATAATCCTATCCATTCTCAAGTAGATGACACTTAGGTTCTTACAGATTTGGACTATCAGAAAGAGGCTGCTAAGAATATTCCCGGATGGGTCATTTTGTGTACGTATTTTTTTCTGATTGTGTGCATGTGTGTGTTTATATAAAAATATCAAGAAATCAAATTTTGATTCAGAAAGTTTTCCATCTCTAGTTAAATTTAGAGAATGGACATCTCAACAACATTCATTCATCAAATCCATGAACATGCTTACAGTGTTTCATTTATTTAGGTGTCATTTCATTTCTCTCAGTTACTGAGAGAAACACATCTTTCTTAGTATATTATTTATGATTTCAAGAATTCTTTATTGACTTTATTTTAATAGGTATGCAAAACATAAAACTGTACATAATAGGGGTGATATGTATTTTTGTATATGTGTATACATTGTTTAATGTTCGGATCAGATTAAACCTATCTTTCTTATCAAACATCTATCATTTCTTTATGGTGAAAAATTTTTAAATCCTTTCATCTAGTTCTTTGGTATGTACAGTACATTATTATTATGTATAAACAACCTTACCATAAAACAGCAGAGCAAAACTTCTAGATCTTATTTAGCTTCACTTTATTACTCATTGATAACTTCTCTTCATCTTGCCCCACTACTCTCTCAAGCCTCTGGTATATACAACTATACTTTCAACTTCCATAGGATCAAATGATTTAATTCCACATGTGAGTGAGATCAGGTCATACTTCACTTTCTGTGCCTATCTTATTTCACTTAATGATGTGCAGTGTCATCCATATTGCTCAAAATGACAGGATTTCTTTCTACTTTATGTTTTAATAGTATTCAATTGTGTATATATACCACCTTTTCTTTATTTATTCATCAGTTGATGGACTCCAGTTATTTCCATTTCTCAACTACTGGAGATAGTTCTGCAATGAATTTGGGAGTGCAGATGTCTCTTCAATATACTGATTTCATTTTCTTTGGATATGTATACAGGAGTAGAATTCCTGGATCATATTTCATTTTTTTGTAATTTTTCAGGAACTTCCTTACTGTTTTCCTTAGTAGTTGGACAATTAGCATTCCCCAAACCAGTACACATGGGTTAATTTCACACCCTTGCTAACACTTATTATCTTTTGTCTTTTTTATAATATCTATACTAACAGATGTGAGATGATACATCATTGTAAATTCGGTTTTCATTTCCTAAATGATTATATATACTGAACTCCTTTTTATATACCATTGATCATCTGTAAGTCTTTTTTTGGAAAAATATCTATTTGGGTATTCTGCCCAACCAAGAATACTGTACCTGACTAAGCTATATTTCAGAAATAAAGGAAAGATAAAAGCTGATGAAGTTCATCACCAGCAAAATGGTATTACAAGAAGTGATAAAAGAAGTTCTTTAAGTTAAAAGAAAACATCACTAATTAGTAACATGAAAACATATGAAAGGATAAAACTCACTGATAAAAGTAAGTACACAGTCAAACCAGAATACTCCAAAACTGAAATGGTGGTATATAAATCACGTATATTTAGTATGAATGCTAAGTAATAAAACTATCAAAATTCCAAAGACAATGTCACAGAAAATATTCTAAAGTTAATATGGAACAATCAAAGACCCTGAATACCCAAAGTAATCTTGAGTTTAAAGAATGAAGCCAGAGGCAACACACAACCTGATTTGAAAATCTACTGCAAGGCTGTAGTAATCAAAAGAATATGATACTGGCATATAAAATGACACAGAGACTTATGAAACAGAATAGATACAGAAATGAATCTACATATTTATAGTCAGATTACTTTCAACAAATTTTCCAAGAATTAACAATGGGGAAAAGATAGTCTCTTTGGTAAAGGATGTCAAGAAAAGCAGAAAATGCAGAAAAATGAAATTAGAACATTTGCTTCATATCTTATACCAAAATCACCTCAAAATGAATTACTGATTTCAATGTAATATCTGAAATTGCAAAATTAATAGAAGAAAATAGGAGAAATGCTCTCTGACATTGGTCTGGTCAAAGATTTTTTTATAGGACCCCAGAAGTACAGTTAACAAAAGGAAAAATAGATAAATGTGATTACATGAAACTGAAAAGCTTTTGCACAGCAAAGGGAATAATCAATAGAAAGAACAGACAATCTGTGGAATAGGAGAATATATATTTGCAAACCATACATCTGGCAAATAGCTAATATCCAAAATATAGAAGGAACTCATCTCAATTTAAGGAAACAAAATAATCCAATTAAAATGAGCAAAGGGCTCTCCTCAGCTTCTGCTAAGGTTCTCAGTCCTTCCAAGGAAGCTAAGGCTACACTGGGATGAGACCCTCAATTCATCCAGCAACTAGCATCACACCCAAGCAGCAGCTCCATAATCACCTGAACCATGGCCTCTATCTCTGAGCTTCCTGTATCTACACTACCCTCATACTGCACTATGTTGATGTGACTCTCACTAGGATAAAGAAAGCCCTCATTAAAGTAGCTGGTGTAAATATTGAAAATTTTTTGACTTGGATTATTTGCAAAGGTCCTCCCAATGTCAGCATGGTGAGTCTTATTTGTAATGTAGGGGCTGTCTGCTTCAGCAGCTACTGCAGCACCAGCAGGAGATTCTGCCCACTATACTACTGTTGCCCAGCTATGGAGAAAATGTAAATGAAGAAAGAAGAATCCAAGGAACCTGATAATGAGATGGACTTTGGTCATTTTTTTTTTTTTTACTAAATCTCCTTTGTAGTATGTTCAATAGGAAGCTGAACTCTTAAAAAAATAATAAAATGGGCAAAGGCCCTAAGTAGACACTTCTTAGAAGAAGACATGCAAATGGCCAATAGGTGTATGAGAAAAAAAATGCTCATCATAGCAGATCATCAGAGAAATGAAAATTAAAACCACAATGTGATATCACTTCACACCTGTTAAAATGGCTGTTATCAAAAAGATTAAAGATAACAAATGTTGTCAAGGGTGTAGAGAAAAAGGAACCTTCATGTACTGTTCGTGTGAATATAAATTATTTCAGCTATTATGGAGAACAGGATGAAGGTTCCTCAGAAAACTAAAAATAGAATTAACATATGATCCAATAATCCCACTTCTGCATGCATATATATCAAAAGGATCAAAATAATTATGCTGATCTACATTTCCATGTACACTACAGCGTTTTTCACAATAGCTAAAATATAGAAGCAACTCAGGTGTCCATCATCAGATAAAGAACAAAGGAAATGTGATATACATACACAATAGAATACTATTCAGTCTTAAAAGAAGGGATATCCTGTCATTTGCAAAAACATGGATGAAACTAGAGGACAGAATGCTAAGTGACTTACTTCAAGGACAGGAAATCATATACCACATTATCTAATTTATATTTGGAATATAAAAAAATTGAACTCATGCATTGGAAAGACAACTAGAGAGTAGGGTGGTGGTTACCAGGGACAGGATATGGTCAATAGATAGAGAAAGGGGAGATGATCAAGGGTATAAAGTTTTAGTTAGGAGAAATGAGTTTTACAGATCTAATGCACAGAATTTTTATTATTGAAATATCACATCCTACTCCATAAATATGTATAATTTTTATGTCTCAATTGAGAAACAAATAAACAAAGAATCAATAAAAATTGAGAATTGTTCTAACAATAGGGCGATAGTTAAATACAATGTGCTATAACTAAATTAATACATCTGTGATTTTACCTTCAAAAGAAAAACCAAAATCAAAACAACAAAAGAGCCCCCAAGCTCCATGACAGAATTATTTTATACAAAGATCTTGTGAGATGACTGCACAAACAGAGTCATGATTGTACAATGAGTAGTATTAAATTCCCAACCTGGGAAAAATGGTAATCCAGTGGCAGAGAATTTCTAAGTGGAAGAAGTCAGCATACCAGATACCACTAAGTGAAGGACAAGTACAAGTTAGAACTTTTTATCTTTCTGTGGATCCTTACATGCATTGTAAAATGAATGAAGACACTGGTACTGATTATATACACCTTAGCAACTGTCTCAGGTGGTTGATGGTGGAGGTGTTGGAATTATAGAGGCAAGCAGTACAAAAATTTGGCTAAAGGCAATTTTGTGACTTCTTTCTATTGGCTCTGACAAACAAAGGCTATTCTGAATGGAAACAGCCTTGAAAAGTAACTGGAGATTGAACCTAGGACCTTGTGGATATTAGGAAAGTGGTCTAGCATTGAGCTACATCCCCAGCCCCCACTTTTAAAAACTTTTAAAAAATGTGAGACAATGTCTCACGAAATTATCCAGGCTAGTCTATGTTCCTTCTGCCTCAGCCTCCTAAATAGCTGGAATTTCAGGAGCATGTCATTACGCCTGGACTGTTATTACATATTCTTAACCAGTGTGTGAAAGTTTCTAATACCAAAATGGAATCACTTATGTCAATCCCTAACCAAATGGAGCTGGAAGGCCATGAAAGAGGGCCCCTCAAAACCACCAGCTTGCCTACCCATCAAATTCCTGTTCTATTAATGGACTGGTGCCACCATTATTAATCCTTGTAATGAAGAATAATTGTTTCAAAACAACTAATATCACTTCTTCATTTTAACTTTAAAACTTCTTGCCTTCCTTTGCCTCCCTGGATATGCACAAGCATGCACATCCTGGATTATAGTCCCTTGTTATCTAAATACTGTTTTTGAGTGTGATTCTATAAAAACAAAAAATGAGCAGCAACAACAATAACATCAGAAAATCACTGTCCATCTTAGTAGAGCAGTAGGATCTATTTAAGTACATAAAGAAAATATTAATCTCTGGAGATGTCATTCATGAAGATTCAGGTTGTATTCATCAATACAGTTTTAAAGCCATCCTGGTGATTCCAATGTGCATGCCTGTTTGAGGGACACTGGATTCTTAAGATGGCCATGTATGCAGAGTTTCATGTGAACACACATAGCACGTACAATTGCAACAATGCTTAACAAATTATTGATCCTTTGCTCTTACTGGGGGTAGTGGTGCATACCCCTAATTTCAGCTACTTGGGAGGGTGAGACAAGAGGATGACAAGTCCCAGGCCAACCTGGAACAAGTTAGTGAAACTATGTTCAAAAATAAAATGAGAAGGTCTGGTGGCATAGTTCAGTGGCAGAGCACTTGCCCAGTACGTGTAAGGTCCTGGGTTCAATACCTTGTATCAAAGGAAGAAAAAGTTTTCTTTTGGTTATATAATAACCTATTTTGTTTATTTTATTTTCTAAATTGTATGTACTTACAATTTTTGCATTAAGCAGGATGATATACAATTAAGGGAGTCTTTTTTACATAGTTTGGTATATATTAAGTACTTGAAAACAGAATGGGTAGTTTATGCATCACAAACATTTCACCTATCCTCTTATTTATATAAATAATATTTTAACAAGAGTGGGGAAATTTCAGCCTATCCTACCTGCATTATCATAAATTGTGCTTCACAAATAGTTCCTGGACACTCATACACCTCTGGTGGGATTAAAAATTAGTACACAATTAAAACACAATTGTTTTAATGAGTAGTATAATAATTACTATGTACAGTCACAACTTGTTGAAAGAGATTTACAGTTTAATATTCTTTGTTTTAAGATTAGCTGGATTTAAGACCTTTCAATATTGAGGTTTATTTATTAGAAAAATATATTTTTCCTGAAATAAAATTAAATTTAAATGCCTAAACTTCATATAATTATTCTATTGTTCCTTGGTGATTTTTCTCAGTAGTAGAGACATCACTTTGTTCACATACATTTTGTTAGACCTGAAAAATGAATTTAATCCTCACTCTTTTGGAGCCAAATTCATAACTGAGATTTAATTTATTTAGGAAATATATGAGAGTACCTATGTGCCAGGCACTGTGCCAGATAAAGCAGATATAGTGGTGAACAGAATGGTCAAGTTTCTGAATTTCCAGACTTCATTTTAGGAATCATATTTGTCAAAATCACGTAGTATGGAGTGCTAATAATAAAGTATAAGAAGTTTTATGCAAGTTTATACCAGAGAGACCTAATTCAGCATGAGGACTGAAGGAAACCTTTGTTGAGAAAGCCACATTTCAGCTTAGACCTAAAGGATTACTGAGAGTTACTCAAGAAAAAAACAATCATGTGAAGGACATACCAAAGATAGAGAACAGAATGTGCAAAGGCCCTAAGGTGGAAATGAACTTAAAAGATCAGTGCAGCTGCAACATAATGAGGGAGAAAACAAAGTTGTAGGAAAGAGAGGGTTATTCATTGTAAGCCACTGGAGTATTATGTTATTTATCTTAAGAGTAATTGGAATTGAAGAATTTGAACAGAAGAGTGAAATGATCAGATTTTTAATTTAATAAAGTTATTTTCAAAGAACAACATTAGCTTCGGGGAAAGAATTCAATTTGGAGAGACAAAATAGGACACTTTTGCAGTGACTCCAGAAAGAGACAATGGAATGGAGAGATTTTGATATGTTATATTTTGGAAATAGCAGCAATAGGACTTGAGTATTAGTTGAATGGGGAGAAAAGCAAATTGCTTCACAAATGGTTCCTGGACACTCATATGCTTCTGGTGGGATTATAAATTAGTACAATCTTTAGGAAAATCAATATGGAATTTCCTTAAAACAGTAGGAATGGAATCGCCAAATGGCCAGCTATACCACTCATATTTATCCAAAAGAAGTAAAATCAGCATAATATAAAGATATATGCATACCAATGTTTATAGCAGTGTAATTCACAATAGACAAGATATGAAACCAGTCCAGTTATCTGTTAATGAATGAATAAAAAATGTAATACATATGTATGTATACATATTTATATACACACATATGTATCTACACATATCACACACAATGGAGTTTTATGAAGCTATAAAGAAGAACAACGTCATTTGCAGGAAAAAAGGATGGAACTGGAGCACAACGTAAGTGAAATAAGTAATTCAGAAGGTGAAGGGTCATATTTTTTCTCATGTGGAAGCTAGAAAGAAAAAAGGAGGAATGAGGGATTTCATGAAAATAAAACCAAGACTGGCAGAGTACAGGATAGAGATTGTAGAAGGAGTAGGGGAGGAAATGGGGAGGTACTGGGGAATGACATTGATCCAAGCAATGCTATGTGCATGCATGAATATATAACAATGAATTTCATTATTTCATACAGTTATAATTTACCAATGAAATGAGTTCTGGGTTTCTGGTCAGGTTTCTGAGCAGGTTAAGACATGGGGAAGAACAGAGACAAAGCATAATGATGGTATAGAAGTGGTAACAAGTAATTCAGTTTTATGTATGCTTAGATAGCTTTGAGTTATCTAAATAAAGTTGTCAAGTAACTAGTTGGATGTGCTAGTTTATATTTTAGAAATGAATTTATTTGGCAGTCATGAGGATATAGACAGTATTTAAAGATATGTGACCTGAGTAGGAGAATGAATGAGAACAGAGACCCAAGAACAACCAGTAATGCAAGTTGTGTTAGAGGAAAATATAACCCACAAAGGATAAAGAAGTGGCCAGATAGGTATGGCAAGAACCAAGAGTGTCATGTCACAAAAGTTGAAGAATAGTAATATTTTGTAAAGAAGGAAGAGTACAATTAATCATTATTACTGAAAAGTGAAGGTGTAATCTAAGCAATGCTTATTGGATTTAACCATGTAAAGGATATTGCAACCTTAAAAAAGTCATTGTAAGTAAGTGCTCTGAGCAGAAACTTGACTGGATTGAATAGAAAAATGAATAAAAGTCATGAAGATAACATTTACATCTACTCAATTTGCCATATTATTTAGGGTGATTTGCTTTATGATCCAGAATATTTTCACAATGGTACATGCTTATGGTTAGTAGAAGAGAATGCATGTTCTGAAATTGTTGGAAACAATGTTCTAGATACATAAATTAGGTAGGCTTCTGAATTTTAAAATTCAAATCCTTAAAAACTTCACACTTTTCTGTGTTTGTTTTATAATTTAGTAAGACATTTATATCAATATTTCTGACTATATTGTGAATTAATATCTCCACTTAGTTTGGCCAATTTTTGCTTAATGTAGGTTCATTCAATGTTAAAATCATGTGTATATATATGCCCATATATGCATATACACACACACACAGTTATATATACACACACACACACACGTGTGTGTGTGTGTGTGTGTGTGTATACAAACACTTATTATTTCTGGGTCAATATACCCTTGTGTCATTATTAAAGTCCTTCTCCAAATCCATATCTAACTTATGAGGGAGGCTCAGACATGCAAATTAGCTATGTATCTAACAAAGTAAATGAGCCATAGAAATAATAAGCAAGTAAAAACATCATATAGGGACACTGTCTAGGGGAATCCAAGATGGTAAGCTAGAAGGAGGCTGCATTCCCTTTTGCTCTGTGACTGGGGATTCATGCAGAGGAAATGCTGCATGAATACTCTCTGTGAGGCAGCAATCATTGCCCACCAATTCCTTGCTGTTTGCCCCCTAACTGTCCACCATGATCACCACCATTTGCCAGCATATTGCCCACCTTTTGCATGCAGATCACTTGCTGACCACCACCAAACACCTGCCATTTGCCTGTTTGCCCACCTTTCACCTGTCCATCACCTGCCTTTTGCCTGCCCATAGCCTGCTGCCATACATCCACCCACAGATCACCCGCTATTTGCCCACAGACTGCCTGCAGCCCGCCTATAGATTTCCTGCTGCCCACTGCCCACTACTGCTGGAAGTCCATTGTCAGGGTACATGCAGGTTTGGTTATATGCAGTGTTGCTATCTTGAGACACTAGCCAAGGCTTGGTAGTCCATGGCCAAGGGGACTGCAGGTTTGCCACCTCTATCACTGCCATCTTGGGGCAAAGTCTCCACAGTCTGGGGACCCTGGCCAGGGCCTGAAGATATATTGTCAGGGTCCATGCAGGTCTGGTTGTACCTGAGATCTTCCTGCTGAGTGTGCTAGTGGCCACCATCTGGCTGCTTCTTTGCAGGGTTGTTCCATTGTGTGAACACATCCCTGGTGGTCTCTCTGCAAGTCAGAATGGCATTGAGATCTTAGAACTGTAGCAAGGCGGAGTCTGGGTAAGCTGAAGCCCAGACGTTTCAGATTGCAGCTGGATCTGTATGGACTAGTCTGGGCCTAGAAAGCCTGAGGAAAGTCAGAGACTAGGGGCAGTTCTCCAGGGGGAGCACAGGTTGGAGAAACTGGAGAAAACCAGGCTCTCTCCAGCTCAGTGAGTCCTGAAGTGCGACAGTTGGAGGCGCCAGCTCAGACTGGTGGGAAGACTGGAAGAGGGTGTGAGGACATCTTGCTATCAGCTCACCCACCCAACCAGTCAGGCACCCACTGGACTGGAGCTACCATCAAACTTCAGCAAATCCCACCTATTGGTGGAGAAGGGAAGCTGAGAAAATTTTTGAAAGCCAACAGAAGCAATCATTCAATTTTCCAAACACACTCCCCCTGCTTTTTTTGCCCTCTCCCTCATATCTCTACCATTCCTGAATCCAAATATTTTTCATGCACCAATTTATTGAGAAACGGGAAGTCTGAATAGTATATTAGTTTTGTTGGGTGTTCTTATATTTTTACCTTTTTTAAAAAAGTATATATTTTTTCTCCCACTTATCTGTCTCCATGGATTCTCTTTCTCAGTTCTCTCATGCTAACAGTCAACCTCTATTAATTCCTCTGCTCTTACTATAAATTTTTACCTCTATCTTCTCTCATTCTCCCGCATAAACATCACATCCTACACTACTTCTGTTCCCTCTTTGTTGATCATTTGAAATGGTAAGCCTTTTTAGCAAATGTACTGTTCATATTGCAGATAATATTTGAACACATCATTTCTGTGTATTGCGACAAAACTGTAGACACTTTAATAGGCACTCTTTGGTTAAAGGTTGTATATAATTTGCATTGGGTCCTGTTAATATTGGTCTCCCCCTTAAAGGTGAGGTACTAGAAGCCTTCAGGGACTTCAGGGTAGAAACTGTACTGCCTCAGATCCGCACTGCTAGATGGGAAGACACACAAACAACATGAAAAAAGGGAACAAAGCACCTCAAACAAACCACATGTTCCAACAATAGAATCCATAGACAACACAATAGAAGAAATGTCAGAGAAGGAGTTTAGAAGGTATATAGTTAGACTGATATTTGAAATAAAGGGTAGTATCAGAGAGAAAATATAAGAAGTAAAGAGGCAGAGAGTATAAAAAGGAATCAAGCAGAAATCCTGGAAATGAAGGAAACAATAAGCCAAGTTAAAAATTAAATGGAAAGTACCACCAACAGACTAAACTGCTTGGAAGACAGAACCTCAGACAATGAAGACAGAATATATACTCTTGAAAATAAAGTTGACCATACAGAAAAGATGGTAAGAAACCATGAACAGAAATTCCAGGAAATATGGGATAAGATGAAAAGACCAAATTTAAGATTTATCAGAATAGACAAAGGCACAGAGATATCAACTAAAGGAAAGCACAATCTTTTCTATGACATAATATAGAAAATTTCCAAAATCTAAAGGATATAATGGAAAATAAACTACAAGAGGCTTACAGGAACCCCAAACATAAAAAATTTCAGTGGACTCACATTATAATGAAAATGACTAACATACAGAATAAGGATGGAATTTTAAAGGCTGCAGGAGAAAAAAATCAAATCACATATAGAGGGAAACCAATTCGGATTTCAGTTGGTTCCTCAACTGAGAACCTCAAGACCAGGAGGTCCTAGAATAATACATATCAGGCTCTGAAAGAAAATGGATGTCAAGTGGAATTTTATATTCAGGAAAACTAAGCTTCAGATTTGAAGATAAATACCTCCATGATAAAAAAAAGTTAAAAGAATTCACAACTAAAAAGACTGCACTTCAGAACATTCTTAGCAAAATATTTGATGAGTAGGAAATGAAAAAGACAGTGAAAATCACCAAAGGGAGGAACTACATTAAAGGAAAAGTCAATCAAAGAAGAAACTAAGTCAAGTTAAAACCAAAAATAAACCAAAATTACCAGGAATAAAAATCATATCTCAATAACAACCATGGATGTTAATGGCCTAAACTCATCAATCAAAAGACATAGACTGGCAGATTAATTAAAAAAATAGCTTGACTTCAAGATACTCATCTCATAAGAAAAGACATCCACAGACTGAAGGTGGAAATTTGGGAAAAAACATATCATACACATGGATCGTGCAAACAAGCAGGGTTTCTATTCTCTTATCAGATAAAGTAGACTTCAAGCCAAAGACCCTTCAAGAAGGGACAAGAAGATCATTTCATACTGCATAAGGGAATCATACATCAACAAGATATAACAATTTAAATATATATGCCCCATACAATGGTGCATGTATGTACATTAAACAAACCCTTCTCAATTTCAGGAATCAAATACATCATAACACAATAATACTGGATGAATTTAACACACCTCTCTCACCACTGGATAGACCTTCTAAACAAAAACTAAACAAAGACACTATAGATTAATAATACAGTCAATAATTTAGACTTAATGGACATGTATAGAGTATTTCATCCATCATCAAGCAAATACACTTTCTTCTCAGTAGTACATGAATTCTTCTCTAAAATAGACCATATGTTATGCCACAAAGCAACTCTTAGCAAATACAAAAAATAGAAATACTACCCTGCATTCAATCAGATCACAATGGAATGAAAGTAGAAATCATTGATAAAATTAAAAAATAGAAGCTACTCCAACACCTGGAGATTAAACAACATGCTATTGGATAATGAATGAATTACAGGAGAAATCAGAGATGAAATTAAAAAATACTTGGAGGTAAATGAGAACACTGATACAACATATCAGCATCTCTGGGACACTATGAAGGCAGTGCTAAGAGGGAAGTTCATTGCATTGAGTGCATTCATTAAAAGAATAAAAAGTCAACAAATAAATGACATAACATTATGCATCAAAGCCCTAGAAACAGAAGTACAGATCAACACCAAATGTATATAAGAAGGAATTAATTAAAATTAGAACTGAAGTCAATGAAACTTAAACAAAAAATGCAAAAAATTGACAAAATGAAAAGTTGTTTCTTGGAAAAATAAATAAAATTGATAAACTAATGAAGAGAAAGAGAAAATTTAAATTACTAAAATTCATGATGAAAAAGGATATATGACAGATACTACTGAAATACAGAAGATAATTAGAAACTATTTTTAAAACTTATACTCAAAATAGAAAATCTTGAAGACACCTACAAATATCTAGAGATATATGATCTACCCAAACTTAATCAGGATGACCCTAAAATTTAAACATATCAATTTCAAGTAATGAAATGGAAGACACCATCAAAATGCTATCAATCAAGAAAAGCCCAGGACCAGACAAATTCTCAGATGAGTTCTACAAGATGTTTAAAGAAGAACTTATACCAATACTCCTCAAATTATTCCATGAAATAGAAAAGGAGAGAACCCTTCCAAATTCATTCTATGAAGCTAGTAGCACTCTGATACCAAAACCAGACAAAAACACATCTAGGAAAGAAAACTTTAGGCCAATATCTCTGATGAATATAGTTCTTTGTGTCAGGTCAACACTACTTTCATAAAATGAATCAGAAAGTGTTTCCTCCTTTCCTATTTTCTGAGATTGTGTGGAATTGTTGTTAATTGTTCTTTAAATGTCAGATAGAACTCTCCAGAGAAGCTATCTTGTCCTGAATTTTCTTTGTGGTAAGTTGTTTGAATAATTCATTTTCCTTTTAATTGAACAGTGCTATTCAAATTTATATTTCATATTGGGTAAGTTGTAGTGGTTTGAGGTTTTGGAGGAAAGAGGTCCATTTCATCTAATTTATCAAATGTTTGCATATACACTTATTTTCAGTATTCCTTTTAATGTCTGCAGAATCATTATTTTTATCCCCTGTCATTCCTAATATTGGTAATTTATAACCTTTATATTTTTTTCTTTGCTATTCTTGCTGAAGGTTTGTCAATTTTATCTTTTAAAAAAACTACATTTAAGTTTCATTTATTTTCTCTATTTATCCATTTTCAATTTCATTGTTTCATTCTTTTTACTATTTCCCTTGTGAGGATCCATTGTACTTACATTGGATCCACCCAAACAATTGAGAATATTCTCATTTAAAACTTCTTAACCACTTCCACAAATTTCCTTTTGCCATATAAGTGACACATTAACAGGTTCTAGGTGTTAGAAATGGACATCTTTATGGGGACTTTATTCTGCCTACAATAATCTACCTCTGGTCACCAAGATCTATGTCCCTCTCACATGAAAATGTATTCACCCTTTCCAAGGTGCCCCACAGTTTCACCCCATTTTAGCATCAATTCAAGTCCAAAATCTCATAGAAGTTTTGTGAGATTGCAAGTACAAAATTTCATTGTCTAAATCAGTCACGAGTGAGGTTGTGCGAAAAATTCATTCTGGTGCATTTTTTGCCTGCACTCTTTGGTATTTCTGGATTGCCAGCTTCTTCAGCACCAACTCTGGTATATATGAGGCAAGAAATAAACTCAAGAATCTCCTTCAGGCCATTTCTGAGATCCTGAGATTCCTGAAAGTTCATCTTTCTTAATTCTTTTACAGACTTTTTATGTTTGTTTTATGTATGATGTCTAGGGGTTTTAGATGCATTTAGTGAGAGGCAAAAAGAAAAGTAGATCAACTCCATATTCCTGGAATTTTAAGTCCAAAAATCATGCTTGCAAAAGTTATTTAAGATACCTTTCAAATATAATTATCTTTACTTGGGATTTTGCTGTCTAATTTTACATAGCAATAGTTTTCGCAATAAGGAGTTACACTTTGTTCTAGTAGTTACCGGTATCCAAAGATATCCTAAAATTTTGATCGATAGGATAAAAAGATTCTTTATCTTGCTATAAGTACACTTCAGAACATTTTGAAAAGGCTTCAGTAGATACTCAGGAAATCATGTTTAATTAATCCAGGTCTTTAATGTAAAGCAGCTTGGTTAATGGAGATTAAATTAATTTTTCAGAAATCCATGTTATCTTTCAAATTTATCTGGAATTTATTCTGTAAATTAATTTAAAAATAATCATGGTCAATGCTGACTAACAGCTCCTTTAATCATTCATCACTAATTGGAAAAAAATGTAATAAAATTACTGATCAAAGTAAGTGTCCCAATTTAGAAAGAAATGCAATATTTTTAGTTGGCACAAGTTATGCAAAGAGGCAAATGAATAACCCTTAGTTGGGCTTACATTCCAGGAATGTAAGCATGAGTCACAAAATTTAGCCAAGTACAGAATATTGGGCACAAATTATTTTTCTAGTTCTTTAGAGATCCCAAATGTGTGCCAATTATTACAGAATATATTAAGTTCCAGGCAGTGTTCTGTTGTGCTTCAAAAAGCATGAGTAAAATTCATGAAAAACTTTAAATATTAAATTGCAGATAAATATGTATTAGTGAAGCATTTTCTTTTCTTTTTTTTTAAAAGAACCTTAAAGTTACATAAATGTTGCAAAAATAAGATAATGAATTCCCTAATAACCTTCACCTAGATTTATTGTTAGGATTTTACCACATTTATTCCCCTTTTTTTTCTCTCCCTCCCTCTCTACATTATATAATATTTATAATTTTAAATAATATTTTTATAATATTTAAAATTATAAATATTATATTTTGTGACATAAGCAATATAATACTTAAGTATTATATTTATAACTTAAAATATATATTATGATTTACATTTATATATTACAGTATGATAAATATTATTTGATAATAATAAATAATAAATTAATAAATAATAAATTTAATAACTTGTCAGCAACATGACCCTTTACTTCCAAATTTTTCAGTTGGTATGTCCTAAGGAAAAGACTATTTCTTAACAGTTTATCACCAATTTCTGAGACTTACACACTAATGAAATATTGTTATCTAATATATTTCCTTATTTTCCAACTGCATTAATAGTACTAATTGTACTTCCCCTGTCATGGTCCATGGTATTGTCCAGGATTATCACTGCATTTAATAGTCATGTCTCTTTTCTCATTTTATATGGAAGAGTTCTTCTCAGTATACGTAAGTTTTATACAATGATCCTCAACTTCACGTTTGTCTGATGTTTTCATATATATATATGTGTATATATATATATATATATAAAATACACACACATACACACACACATATATCCATGTTGTCAATGGACCTTAATTTTATTGATTTATTTACATGCAGTGCTAAGAATCAAACCCAGTACCTCACACATGCTAGGCAAGACTCTACCACAGTCATAACCACAGCCCTTTTTCTACATAATACTGCTTTTAAAATTATTTTGTATATATGGTGTCAGAACATGCTGTTCAAAAATACATGAATACATTGTAGAATGACTAAATCAAGCTAAATAACATGCATGACCTCACATACCTATTATTTATTTGTGTTTGAAACACTTAAAATCCTCATTCTTTGCTACAACTTGTGTTGTATGCATGTACTACACAACATACTCAGACACCTCCCCTCGATGGGCATTTATTTGTTTCCAATATTTGCAAATGCAACTTACATCACAATAATTAATCTAGTACATATTTATTATTATATTGTTGGAAGTATAAAGCTTTTCAATGCTGGTTTAGTTACAAGGTCTATAACAATCAGAAATAAATATCAATTGCCACTCTCAGTATTTTAAGAAATACATTCCAAATCAGATTACTACCAGTTCACCCCCCTGTTATCCTAAACCAAGTCAGAAAAAGATAAGAATTAGTAAGTTAAATAAAGACCATAGTAGTCATCTTTATTACTGATCAATCTGATAACAAGAAAGGTGGTTACGACAGACTTTGACACCTTAGATCAAATCCATTAACACCTCCAATTTAATATTTAAAAATTTTTATTATTATCATTGTGGTGCTGGGTATTGAACCCAGAGGTGCTGTACCTCTCAGCTATATCCCTAGCCCTTTTTACTACTTTTTTAAATTTTGAGATTGGGTCCCATTAAAGTTACCCAGGTTGGCCTTAGACTTGAGATCCTCCTGCCTCAGCTTGCTGAATAGCTGGAATTAGAGGAATGCTCTGGCACTCTGCTCCCACCTGCAATTTTAGCTACACTTGTTACCAGTACTTTCTCTGTCTTAATCAGACCTTACCTCAATCACCCACATTTTCTGTAAAGCCCCAAGAACTCAGTAGTCTAGTAGAGCAAGCAGGAGGTGTAGGAATTCCAACAGGTAAATCTGTGACCAATGAATGATGAGATTTGTTAGACAAATGTTGCATCTCAGAGGGATAATTCTAAATGTATTCTACATGATCTCATGAAGGGATTAACTGCAGAGGCCTGTGTCAGTTACTAGTTCAATAACACATTTGTCATTCATTGTTCTTCCTATACTGTCCTGTTTTATTTGTTCCCTCATTCCAGCTTCTTGGGGTCACCTCCTAAATAAACTACTATCTGCCACCAATTTTCCTTTTAAACTCTGCTTTAGGAGAGAAACTGAAATAAGATACTTGCTTGGACAATTAGATAACATGTCAATATTACAGAGATTTACCCACCCAAGCTGGATAAATTGCAGTGTCTATCTTGTGGGTTTGTATTCTAAAAGTTGTCATGGATAAGATCACAATGTGTGCAGCAGGTCAGTTAGCTTAAAAAAAGAAGAGACCAAATTATTTTTGAACAGTTTCTCTTCTAAGCTCTTTGGTCACATAACTCACTATACCTCTCTGAATCGGTTTAACTGTGGGAAAGCAAGTTGAACAAATATCCTTGTAATAAATATCAGAACCCAGGAGATGTAGGGTTCCCACTTAATAACTTCTAGTCAAAATCCTATGGAATAAGTTATGTAACATGTAAAAGACTGATGAATATAACTAGTTCTACTTTAATAAACTTAATGAGGAGGTGCAATTTCAGTTTTTTTAAAAATAAACTTTCTCGGAGCTTGGGATATAGCTCACTTGGTAGAATGATTGCCTTGCAAGCACAAGGCCCTGGGTTCAATCTCCAGCACTGCAAAAAAACAAAAACAAAAACAAAAAAAATCAAAACTAAACTTTCTTAGATGATGTGGGGAGAAAAGGAGCACTTTTATACTGTTGGTGTAAATTAGTACAACCACTATGGAAATCAGTATGGAGAGTCCTCAAAAGACTGTAGTGATACATTCATACCCATGTTTACAGCAGTACAAAATCACAATAGCCATTATGGAACCAGGGTAGGTATCCATCATTGTATGAATGGAGAAAGAAAATGTGGTGTATATACGCAATGGATAGAACTTGCGAACATTGCATTAAGGAAAATATGCCCAACTCAGAAATCCAAGGCACATGTGTTTTCTGTCGTATGTGGAAGCTACAGAGGTAAAAGGGAAAGAAAGGTGAAGGGGAGATCACATGAAAATCGAAGGCAGGTCAGTAGAGGAAAGGAACTGAGGGAAGGAGGAGGGAATGGAAAGGGGAAAAATTTGGGAATCATTCTGGACAAATTCTATTGTTATGTTGTGTGCATGTATGAATATGTAAAGGCAAACCCTACCATGATTTACAACTATAGAGCACCAATAAAAATATGAAAAAAAACTTTCCTATAAGGGTACAGAGGGATAAATTTTTTCGTAAAGTAATCCCATAAAATAACCATCCAGATCAAGAATTAGATGCCCAGAAATTCCCTCCCTCCATTCCCTCTCCCAGATATCACCTTTGAAATGAAACTACAATTTGACTTTTCTCACCATAAATTAGTGTTATCTGCTTTTGGATTTCATATGAATGGACTCATAAAGTACATTCTCATTTGTATTTGGCTTTCTTTGCTCAGAATTATGTTTGAGAAATCTAGTGAAGTAACTATTTGTAGCTATGGTTCATTTTTATTGTTGTACAGTGTAATATTGTATTATTATTTGACTATTTTTTATTTTCTTGATGAACAATAGGTTAATTTAAAAATTTAAATATTATGAATAATAGTTTTATTATTTATAATCATACATATCTTTGGTGCATGTTATGTATAAATTTAAGTTGGAGTTGCTAGGAGTGGGTAATTGAGTCATAGGTATATGTATGCTCAGCTATAGTAAATATTACCAAATGAATTTTCAAACTTAACTTGCACTTCTACCAACAATATATTAGGGTTTCAGTTGCTCCACATCCTCACAAATTCTTGGTATTTTCACATTTTGTCGTGTTTTTAATTTTAGCCTTTTTGATGAAATGTACACTAGTACTTCTTGGTAATCTCAACTTGCATTTCCTTGATGACTTATGAAGTTATCCACCTTTTCATATGTTTATTGCACATTAGATATCCTTTTTTGTGAAAGGCCTTCTTGGATCTTTTGATCTTTTTTCTTTTAGGTTGCCAATCATTTTTATTTTTGTTCAGTAAGTATTTTCATAGATTCTACATTTTAGTCCTTTATCACATGTATGCAAATAATTTGTAGTCTGACATTTTACACTATTAATAAGACCTTTGATGAACATTAACTCATAATTAAAATGAAGTCCAGTTTGACAATAAATTCCTTTATAGTCAGTGCTCTTTTAATCCTACATATGAAATCATTGCCTATCTCAATATCAGGAAGTAATTCGTGCTATCTTTTAGAAATTCTTATCTTTTCTATTCAGGTCTAAAATTTGCCTGGAAATTGATTTTTATTGTTGTGAGTGGGGAATAAAAATTAATTTATGTAGACATTTAAATGCCTCAGTACTATTAGTTGAGAAGGCCATCCTTTCCATCTAGCATGGCAGTGTCACTTTTGACATAAAGCAAGTCTTATATAAGACTAGTCTGTTTCTAGATTCTAGCATATATCATTAGTATATTTTTATCCCTGCACCAATACTACACTGTCTATATTACTGTACTTTGGTTTCTTGGTATCTGGTTGTATAAGTATTCTGAAAGCTTCCTTAAGTAATATTAAATTACTGAAAACTCAAAAAATATTGCTCTCAATTGTTTTTTTCCTAAACAAAATTGCTGAGATTATTGATGTGCTTTCAGTATTTTGTCCCCAAGTTACTAGCTTGGGAAACCAATGAAGCAGGAAGGATACAAAGCTTAAATATGAAGCTCATTTGTAACTGACTTTGAGAAACTTACTAGGTCTGTGGGAAGGTGTTCATATTGAAGTGCTGGTCTTCAACATGATCATGTCACAGATGGAGTTCCACAGAAAGCTGATTCTGAGGCAGAGACTAGCATGCAAGAGGTTTATTAGAACTTACCTTTGGGATCTATAGAAGGATATGAAGGGTAAGAAGCCATCAATGAGTACAGAGAAGCTGGACTGCAATACAGCTTCAAGGGAAGCTATAACTGACCTTAACAGGAATTATGTTTTTTTTTAATTTTTAAACTTCGAAAATTTATTTTTTCTTCCATATTTTCCTGGTATATTATAATTATACATAATGGTGGAACTGTTACATATTCATACATGTACATGACATAACAATATAATTTGGACAATATCATTCCATAGCATTTCTCCTACACCCTTCAGAATTTATAGAAGCAAGAAAAAGGGGACTGGCCCTTATATCTTGTTATCATTTCCCAAATATAGGCTATCAGGAAAGGAGGCACTACCTTGGACAAAGCAGCTCTCTTCAGCAGAGGCATCCTTGTAGGGTGATGATATCTGCAGACTTCCTGCAGGCAGCATTCCCAGTGACCAAGGGAGTTATTCTTTGATTCCCAAGCCAGAATCTTAATAGTATATCACAGCACCCATCACAGATCAGTTATATTTGGATCAGAAGGATTTAGGGAAATAATCATCTATTCCCTTTTGCCTTAAATCTTTTGTAAGACTTTAAAGATTTTTATACTTCTCTATCATAAGGAATACCATGTTATCCATTATTAATCTTATCCCTTTACTTTGTATGTCCTTGAGCAGAGAAAATAAGCCTTATTAGATGTTGTATCTCCAAAAGCTACTATAGTGCCTGGCTGACAAGAAGTATTCAATTTTTCTTTGATGAAAGAATAAACTCAAATGTATAAATGTTTGAATGATACTACCAAACTAGTAATGATTATATGGCTTTTTCTGGATGGAGATTTTAGTGCCTCCTTAGCAGGAATTTTTTCATGCCTATTCAACATTATTTTTACCAGTGATCAAGAGGAATGTATAGCAAATTAATGTTTCATTTATAAATGACACGAAACATAGAACAGTATCTTCACTTGATGACAGAATCAGGATTTAAAATAAAATGAAAATATATGAAATAATGGTCTGAATCTAATGAGAAGAAATTTAAGAGATTGGTGTGATGGATGGTCAGTGGCTTCAATAAACCACCAAGACAGGTTTGCAGCTGGCGAAGCAGAAATTTGTAAGAAAGGGTTTTTGATGATTCTAAGACCAACACAAGTAAACACCATCATGTGCCTTCTGCACAAAGAGAACATCATATCAGCCCTAATCAGTAGAGAGATATAATGTAGAAACCAGGAAACAAAGGCCTTCTTCTAGGTCAAAATGCCATATCACTCAAGACTTCAATTTCAAGCAATGCTATTGGGGTATAAAGACCAAACAATTTAGAGTGCATATGAAAGAAAATAAGTAGGGTGGTGAAAGGATTCTTCAATTTGTAATTACTAAAGGGTGGCTGGGGAAGTTTCACCAAACTTTTTAAGCACAAAAAATGGCTTAAAAGAAAAACTAATAAACATGAATAAAATAAGCTAATTAATATCTCTAGTTAAATTAGCTGAACAAATTCTAAAAAAGTACTTACAAACTAAATTCACAATATTTTTAAAAACATCATCACATGCCATGCACTTTCTTCTAATAATGCAGTATTGTTTAATATCACAACATTAGATCAGAGGAAAATATAATTATTGAATAGAAGATTTTAAAGGAAACTGAGGAAATACAACGTTCATTTATCTTTTGAAAATAAAAAAAAACTCATTAAATTAGAAATAGATGGGCAGGTTTTCAAACGATGGTCTATTTGTTTACCAGTTAGCATTATGCTCCAGTAACAAAGTAATGGAGCATAATGCTAATTGGTAAAGCAATATATGCTATTCTACTAGAGTCAGGAATTTGAGAAATAAGTTGATTCTTGTGACTTTTAAAAACCATTACTTAAGATATAAGAACAAAAAATGAATGGCTTAAAAATATAGAAAAAGAATAGGCAACATTATCATTCATTGAAAATGATAGCATTACCTGTGCTATAACAATAGAAAATATTTGAACTATTAAAATATTTTTAAAGAGTAAGTTACAAAATTATATAAATGCAATGTAAACAAAGCAGGGAAACTAGTTATAATGTATACTAGAAATATATATCATCTCCATATTTAACAACGAAACAAAGTATATAGTAATAAACTAGATAAAACTTGTGCAAGGCCCATAGGTAGAAAATTAAAAAATGCATAAAAACACATCAACTAAAGAGGGAGAAATTATTTTGCTGGTTAGGAAAAGTAAATATTTTGAAGATGCCAATTATCTCAAAATTATTCTATATATCAAATATAAGATCAAGAAACCAAGTAATTCTAAATCAAACTTTGTAAGATATCCATTTTGACTAATAAAATGAAGAAAAAACATTTAAAAAGTATGACTTCCTTAATTAGATATCATAATGTAATCTACAGTTAGAGTTGTTGAAATACTGTAGCTACATAATGGGAATAGACAACCCAGAGGAACACAGTATAAATTCTAGGGAAATACATATTTAAGAAATGATGAAGAGGCCATCTTTTCTTCACTGTAAGTTTTTGGCTCCTTTGTCAAGTATGAGATACCTGTCAAGTATTTATGTGGGTTTGTCTCTGTGCCCTCTATTTTGTACCATTGATCTAACTGTCTATTTTGGTGCAAATACCATGCTGTTTTTGTCACTATTGCTCTGTAGTATAGTTGAAGGTCTGGTATTGTGAAACCCCCTGCTTCGCTCTTCTTTCTAAGAATTGCTTTAGATATTCTGGGTCTCTTATTCCTCCAAATGAATTTCATGATTGTTTGCTCTAATACTATGAGGTCCATCATTGGGATTTTAATTGGAATTGCATTGAATTTGTATAGTGCTTTTGGTAGTTCAGCCATTTCGACTATATTAATTCTGCCTATCCAAGAACATGGGAGATCTTTCCATCTTCTCAGACTTTCTTTAAATTCTTTCTTTAGTGTTCTGTAGTTCTTATTGTAGAGGTCTTTCACCTCTTTCGTTAGATTGATTCCCAAGTATTTTATTTTTTTGAAGCTATTGTGAATGGTATAGTTTTCCTAATTTCTCTCTCAGAGGATGCATCACTTATGAATAAAAATGAATTAGATTTATGAGCATTAATTTTATATCATGCAACTCTACTGAATTCATTTATGAGTTCCAGAAGTTTTCGGGTGGATTTTTTAGGGTCTTCTAAATAGAGAATCTTGTTGCCAGCAAATAAGGACAGTTTGAGCTCTTCTTTTCCTATTCATATTCCTCTAATTTCTTTGGTCTGCCTAATTGCTCTGGGTAGAGTTTCAAGGACAATGTTGAACAGAAGTAGAGATAGAGGGCATCCCTGCCTTGTTCCAGTTCTCATGGGGAATGCTTTCAATTTTTCTCCATTTAGAATGATGTTAGCTGTGGGCTTAGCATAGATAGCCTTTACAATGTTAAGGAATGTCCCCACTATCCCTATTTTTTTTAGTGTTTTGAACATGAAGGGGGGCTCTATTTTATCAAATGCTTTCTCTGCATCTATTGAAATAATCATGTGGTTCTTGACTTTAAGTCTGTTGATGTGGTGAATTACATTTATTGATTTCCGGATGTTGAACCAACCTTGCATCCCCGGGATAAAACCCACTTGATTATGGTGCACTAGCTTTTTAATATGCTTTGGTATGCAGCAAAATGAAACGAAACCATATCTCTCATCCTGTACAAAACTCAACTCAAAATGGACCAAGGACCTAGGAATTAGACCAGAGACCCTGCACCTAATAGAAGAGAAAATAGGTCCAAATCTTCATCACGTTGGCCTAGGACCAGATTTTCTTAATATGACTCCCAAAGCGCAAGAAATAAAAGCAGGAATCAAGGATTGGGATAGAGTCAAACTAAAAAGCTTTTTCTCGGCAAAGGAAACAATCAGCAATGTGAAGAGAGAGCCTTCAGAGTGCGAGAAAATCTTCACCACACACACTCCAGATAGAGCACTAATCTCCAGAATCTACCAAGTACTCAAAAATCTTTATACCAAGAACACTAAAAACCCCATCAATAAATGGGCCAAGGAAATGAACAGACACTTTGCAGAGGAAGATCTACAAGCAACAGACCAACTGATTCTTGAAAAAAATGTTCAACATCCCTAGTTATAAGAGAAATGCAAATCAAAACCACCTTAAGATTTCATCTTACCCCAATTAGAATGTCTTTTATTAAGAATACAGGCAACAACAGGTGTTGGCAAGGATGTGGGGAAAAGGGTACACTCATACATTGCTGGTGGGAGTGCAAGTTGGTGCAGCCACTCTGGAAAGCAGTGTGGAGATTCCTTAGAAAACTTGGAATGGATCCACCATATGACCCAGCTATCCCACTCCTTGGCCTATACCCAAAGGACTGAAATATTTTTTAAAAGAACTTTTTTTTTATGTGTATCTGTGTGATGACTAGAACATGAAGGCTGATAAAAGAAAGTGTTCAGGAAATGTTTCTTTTTT